>JAJPUD010001519.1:10452-33751 GCA_023553655.1 Myrmecobius fasciatus | reverse complement strand
TCTATCTATCTATCTATCTATCTATCTATCTATCTATCTATCTATCTATCTATCTACCTATCATCTAGCTAACTAGCTAGCTTTTTCTCCTATTTGTTTTTTCTCTTATTAGACTGTGAGCTCTTTGATAGCAGGGACTGTTTTATTTTGTTTCATTTTTGCATTTTTTTTTTGTATCCTTGTGCTGCCTGACACACTGTAGGCACTTAAGAAATTGCTGTCAATTATTGCCCTGAGAAGAGTCAAAAAATGCTACAACTAAATACTATGGATATTTTAACTATATTTGTTCTCACTATCTCAATTGATCTTTCTTCTGCACTCTACTTCCATCTTCTTCCTCTTTTTCTTACCACTATGCCTGGGCCTTCCTCAGTCCAAATCCTTTTTTCTTTTATTTGACTTTCTTAGATACCTTGGCACAGGCATTTGTGCAATCAGTCACTATTTTCTTCAGCATTTTGTGGGCACCCATTCAAGAGAATCTTCTGAGAATCACAAAAGATACTTCTTGTACCTCCTTTCAACTCCTTATCCCCAAAACAGTACTCTGTTTTCTCTCCTCTACTGACATTAAATAATTTTAAAGCATTGTTTCTAGAGGAATCATATAATGAAAAGGAATAATTTTTATTAAATACATTATAGATTGAAAAAACAGTATGAGTAAAAAGATCTTATCTCCCCACAGAAAGAGTTCTGTGGAATTCTTTTTTTTTTTTTTTTTTAACAAAGCCTCTGGGATAATTGCCAGAAAAATACAATACTATTTACTAGTCTAAAAGTAGTATCCCTTCTTTCCCCTTTTCTGCATCTGTAGATATCTCTGCATTTATCTTTCTTTATTATTTAGTTTTCATTGAAGATTGGGAGATTTTTTTTAGTTCACATTATACCTGCCATCTTTTCTGGTGATACAATGTTATCCATCATTGGATATAACCACTATCCTTTCTTTGAAGAAAAATCCGTACATTCTCAATAATCTGTATTGTATTCCAAATCCTTATTCCAACTCATTTCTTTTAGCTTATCTCTGCATTTCATGTCATTATTCTATTCTTTTTCTTTGTGTAGTCTCTTCCTTTCATTTGGCATCATAATTTAGGAAAAAAAAACAGCACTAAGTTCAAAATCAGTTCCTGACAAAAGAGTTAAAGGCCCTCCATTCACTATGAAATCACTTCCAGAGATTAATGATGTATCCTAGACCATTAATCAGTCTTTATTCTTAAATAAATGTTGTCAAAAGATAGAGTGCTTAAGGAGGTGTTTCCAAAGATGTCACTTACATATGCATGCACAATTATACTTTATCCAGAGAAATCTATGAAGTGCATTTCCTTCCAGGTTATTGGAAATAAGGTCACCTCCAGTTGTACTGAACTCTATTTTGCCACTAGAGCCACCTGGTTCTGGAGAAAAAAGGGAGACTGGTGACTTTACACAGACCTCCATCACTCAAATTCAATTCACTTACAAGTCATGGCATCACCTCCCTGATGCCATAATCTTCTTCAAGAATGAAGAACAAACAATAATAGCAATAACATTGCATAACAAATCATAGGCTAGTAAAGGATATTCAAAGACCCCCAGTTTCAATGAACAAAAAGGTCTTCTGCATTTTCTGCCCTATGGTCCTGTTTGAAAAAAATGCAAAGTGTATAGGAGATTATGATAGAGCTCATGATTTTGATTATAAACAAAGGATGACTTTCAGATCCATTTGATCCATTTGATATCAACTTCCTCCAGTGAGATGATTGGTTTATCCCTTATAGGCATCAACTATATCATAATACTAAAATGACTTTTAAAAACTATTTTAAAGAGTGTTCTGTCTCGTCATGATTAACAAAAAGTATCATCCATTAATAATGAAAAAGAAATGGAAGTTGGAGAAGAAAAAAAAACATTTATTTGAGTCCCTATAGCTTGTCTAATTCCATTAAAGAAAGCAACATGTATTAGTCATCTATGATATACTTGGAACTGTGGTAGGCACTGGGATTAACAATATAGTCCCTGTCTTCAAGGACATGTAGACTTCAAGAATCAGAATTTCTAAATCATCTAATCTGACCCATACCTGAATAGTAAGTTTATATAGAACATTCCTGGCAAATGGACACCCAGACTTTATCTGAATATTTCCAGGAATGGGGAAATCACCTCCTCTTGAGGCACTCCATTTAGATTTTGAAGTCTCTAATAGTAATGAAAAATTTCCCCTTATTTACTCATCTGTAAATTCCACAAAATTATTCCTGATTTTGCTCTTGACAGGTTTACACAAGCTAACATCAATCCCCTTTTCACATGATAGAAGATGAGAGTCCACCTTCTCTTCTTTAAGATAAACATTCCATGTTTCTATAAATTGATTCTCATAGAACATTTTTTTGATCTTCCTATACTCTCTGAATATATCTTATTTAACCAATCTAATAGTGGGTGAGAAATAGATAATTATAGCATAAATGAACTTATGATTAAGTGTGAAGGAGTGGTTATAGAGAATCCTACCAATTTGGGATGGTAACTATCCCACTTCTTAATTTAATCATAGGAAGCATCATGATGTGAATGGTACATGAGTTTTGCTCTGAAAGAAAAAGGTTTCAATAAATAGAGATATTGGGGTATAAGGAAACCCTGGAAGTAGAAAAGAACAAAATGAAAGTCTTAACTATGAATTCACAAACCTATCTGCTATGCCTCTAATGCAATACTAACAATGATAATAATAATAATAACTAGTATTGATTTAGCATTTTAAGGTCTGAAAAGCATTGTACATGCCATTTTATCTTATCCATCCTAATCTCCACCTCTCCTACCTTCCTTTGGAAATTCATTGTAGATATCACTTTTTTCCTGCCAAATCTTCTCTGATTGATTAAATAATGAATGCATACTTGTCTTTCTGGAAGTTTGGCATTAGAGATACAATGATAACTTTGAGTTGATAATAAGATAAAGGGAAAGGGTTTTATTATTGTAGGGAAGGAATGGTTGAAGATCAGAGGGACAAAAAAGAAGTCTAATAGATGTGATTGACCAGCACTTCACTCTTCCCTCCAACTGCATTCCAAGTAGGTTAGTCTAGTTCTTTTCCTAAAAAGCAAAGAAGCTTTTTATAAGACTTGAATAACCCAGGGAGCTAAGTTTAATGCCACATTTAGGACTTCCCTTTTGCCTCAGGTCATATTGACATGGCTTTCTAGTCCCAGTTAAGTTCTTAAAAACATTAAAAGGGCCACTCACAGTGAGTCTGTCCCTACTTTTTCAATTTGGTGACTATCTTGAGGCTGTGGGAGTCAAGAAATCCTATTATTCTGATCAGGTATCTTTCTGTTTGGAACTTGGGAACTAAGAGGATGTGCTTGCCTGAGCTAAGTGCTCTATTAACAAGGGTTGAATAACCTTTCTATGTTATGGCAAAGTTAACCTCCTTTTACCAATTAAATAACCTGTCTCTTTCATTCCAATATCAGACCTAAACTTTTAGCATCCCAGTTTCAGTCTCGCTTTAAAAATTTTTTTCAATAGTGTTTTATTTTTTCAAATACATATAGTTTTCAACATTCGTTTTTGTTCCAAATTTTCTCCCTTCCCTGTGTCCTCTTCAAGACAACAATCTGATATAAATTAATTATGTGTAATTCTTTCAAACATATTTCTGTATTTGTCATGTTGTACAAGAAAAATCAGACCAAAGGATAAAAACATAAGAATAAAACAAACAAACAAGCAAAATGGTGAAAACACAATGGTTTGATTCACTTTCAGTACCCATAGTTCTCTCTCTGGATGCAGATGACAATTTTTCATCTCAATTCCAATACATGGAATTGTCTTGAATCACTGCATTGTTGAATACAGTCAAGAAAATTACAGTTGATCATCACATAATTTTGTTATTACTGTGTATAATGTTCTCTTTGTTCTGCTTGCTTCACTCAGGATCAATTCATGTAAATCTTTCCAGGCTTTTCTGAAATTAGACTGCTTATCATTTTTATTGAAAAATAATATTCCATTACATTCATATACTATAGCATTCATCTATTTCCCAACTGATGGGCATCCACTCAATTTCCAGTTCCTTGTCACTACAAAAAGGGCTGCTACTAACATTTTTACACATGTGGGTTTTTACTCCTCTTATATGATCTTTTTTGGACACAGACTCAGTAGTAACACTGTTGGATCAAAGGGCATGCACAGTTTTTATAGCCCTTTGGACTATCCAGAATGGTTGGATCATTTAACAACTCCACCAACAATGCATTAGTATCTCAGTTTTTCCACAATTTATATTATCTTTTCCTATCATTTTAGCCAATATGAGAGGTGTGAAGTGGTACCTCATAATTATCAGACCTGCTTTTTAATTCAATAGAACAACAGTTTATCAAATATATATCACATGGGTGACATGTGTGACTATCAAAATTTTCTTTTGCAAAGATTTCCATTTTTCATTCCCCAGCAGAGTGCCTCTAGAGAATCCCTTCAGTTTGGGTTTATTACTGATATTTTACTTACATTGTAAGGTCTTTTAGAATGTAAAATAAAAGTTAAATCTTCAAGGGCCTAGTCCCAATTCAGCTTCAATAACTGGTAGTAATAGATATCTTCAAATATGCAGGTAAAAGAGCTTTATCCCTCCCAATTCTATTCAACTGGTAAATAGATGTTACAAGGAATTCAGGAATGAAGAACATCAGATATCCTTTGTAGGTAAATAATACAGTCATATCTACATATGGCTCTTCTTTCCTTGCTTAAACTAAATTATGATTAAAAATATCTTCTCATATATTTCTAGTATCTAGGTGCCAATTTTTAGTTTATATTTTATTAACTTACATTCATTATTTTTTTCATTTCTACCCTTTGATTTTTTAAAATCGTCATTAATTATTCTATGCCATACCTATCTCTTTGAAACAGTACTCCCTAAGTATGGTGCAGGAAACAGCTTATGTAACCTATTAGCAGGGCAAAACCTCATTTTCTCCTCTGCTTTCCCCCAATACATCCAAAGGGAACATGAAATTGTTGGGATTTATGGAGGGAGATCTGTCAGCCTTTTCTTATTTATTTGGACTATGAGATATAAATTGAATTTGGGGCTCTCTCCTTAAGAATAAGTTACTTGTTATCAAATAAATTCATGTTAGTGAATCAGACATGGATAAGGTATTTCTATTATAACCTTGTTAGGTGGCTTAAAGGGTTTTGAATTCTTTTATAATGGTTTTCTTTTTGTATAAACTTAAAGAGAATGACTTTCATTTTTGATAACCTCATTTGTGTTATTTGCCATTTGCTGGATAATAGCTGCTTCTTCAAAGAGAACAAATAGTCTGTTCTACAGCTGATGCACAAGTTTGAGCAATCAACAATAGATAGGAATTGCTACATGTTCAATTCACCCACAGTGATCAAACACTGTTAATTGAGAAGATAGTTTATCATAAATTTATAGAGCTGCAAGAGACCTCAGAAGCCATCTAGTCTAATCATTTAATTTCATACAAAAGTCAATTGGGGACTAGAAAGATTGTGACTTACTCATGTTACTATAGATTACTAAATGGCAGACCCAGGATTCCAATCTAGGACCTTTGATTCCCAATTCAGTGCCTTTTTTGCAATCCTCTTGCTATTGTTTGTTAGTTTCTGGATGTAAATATTATATTCACAGGTGATTATTGAGGAATGTTATAGTAGTAATATAATTTCAGATATCATCCATCTTTGGTGTCCACCTTTCAGCCAACTCTCACTTGTGACTCCAAGAAAGTGTAGCATCTGCAGTGACAACACCCTGGTAAAACTGTCTAAACAGATGGGCTAAACCAGGTGGGGGTAACTAACAGAGCTCAAACTCATAGCTGACTTAGGGGAATGTTTACTCCCAGCATGTAAAGACTTACCCTGCCAGAAAAGGTAGACAGTGAAAATGATTGAAGCAGGTACTTTGAAGATCTTACAACTTGGTTAGACATCAAAGACATTAAGTTCATCCATTGCATCCTGTGCCAGTCACAAGTCATGTAGACTTTTTACTTGCAACTGGACTTCGATGACTGGAAAATAGAATGAAGCTGATGACTTTGTGCAACTCTTCTTCACTTAAATCCAATTCATATACAGATCAAGACATCACTCCATCATGTCATTGGTCCTCTTTGAAATGAAAAAATGAATCATTGAGGCAAAGGTCAAGTAACTTGCCCAAGTCACACTATTAAAAGTGGGAAGCAGGATTTTTCTGTCTCCAAATATATTACTTGGCATTACCCACTATATCACCTAGCTGCCAATGTTTTGTTTTCACTTTTTCTTCATTTATCCAAGAATAGTTATATTAAAATACAGAATCTTCATCATTTCTCTTTTCAGTGAAGAGGCATTTCTGACAATTGCAGTCAGATTTTTGGATTGTGGAGGTTGCCTGCTATTTTTACCAATGTGCTACACTATTTTCTACTAGAATCTTAATGTAGCATCAAAATTCTTTAAAAAGAAAAAAAAAACTTTAAATTTTATATCATTGACACATACACATCTGTATATATATATGTATATGTATGTTTATATATACATATATAAATATATTTTCCTTGCACTCTATATGTGTGTATACATGTATACACACATATACATACATATTCCTTCTATTCAGTGAATTATATTTCTCCACTCAGTGGAAGTATATCCCCAAAACTAAACAAAGTAACCAACAGAGCCATGTCAAATGCCAATGTATTCAATACTCTGGACTTTTTAGCCTACCACCTTGCCAAGAAAAAAGGGGAAATGTCTTTTCTAGTGTCTTTCCTCTTCTATGGAATAAAAAATCAATTCCAATTAGGCATTATTTAATTTCATTTTTGTTTACTTTTCACTTTCATTATTGTGGTCATCTTGTATTTTGTGTCCTTGTTACTATTTAATTTACTTTCCATTAGTTTATATCTCTTCTCACATTGCTCTGAATTTTTCATATTTCCTTTTTAAAGAGCAATAATGTTTCATTATATTCATATATGACAATTTGTTCAACCATTAGATAGTAGATAAAAATTCACTTTGTTTATAGGTTTTTGTTCCCAGAGAAAGACTGCTGTGAATACTTTGCTACCTATAGAACCTCTTACTCTATCTTTTTATTCTTTGGCCTATTTACCCAGCTCTAAGATTTCTGAATTAAAGGGTAGGAATAGTTTAGTAACTTTTCCACCTTCTTCTAAATTGTAGTCCAGAATGAATGGACCAATTCACAGTTCTAAAAAACAACTTATTAATGTGCCTGTCTCACAATAATATGCCACTAGAACTGACAATCTAAATGAAATGCATGAATGTTTTTAAAAATACAAATTTCTATCCAGAGAAAATAGAATACTTTACCTATCTTAACAAAGAAATTAAAGAATCCATAGGAGAAGCCATAGGAGAATAGTACATCACCAAACAAGAGAGAAAAGGATTCATGGGAAGTAACATGGATAAATTTGAACTTATTAAGTAGACTGATTTTGTACAAGTTAAAATGATGCAGCCAAAATTAAGAAAAAAACAGGCAACTGGAGGAAAAAAGTCTGCAGCAAATTTTTCTGATAAATGTTTCATATTTCAAATATATAGGGAAGTGAGTGAGTTGTTTAAGAACAAAGAGCCATTCCACATTTGATAAATGGTCAAGTGATATGAACAAGCAATTTCAAGATGAAGAAATTAAAGCTATAAAAAGTCATTTGAAAAATGCTCTAAATCATTAATAATTAGAAAAAAGTAAACTAAATTATGCCACCAAAATAGTTAAGATGACATAAAAGGCAAATGACAAATGTTTCATGTAATGTGGGAAAATAGGTATATTAAGTACTTATTATTGTTGCTGGAGTTGTGAAGAAATGCAAACATTCTGGAGAGTAATACAAACTGTGCTTCTCAAACTACAAATAAATTGTGAATACCATTTGATCCAGCAATACTTTTTCTATATGTATACCCCAAAGATATCAAAGGAAAAAGAAAAGGACTGAGATGAACAAAAATATTTAAAGTAACTCTTATTTGTGGTGGTCAGGAAGTAGAAATTGAGGGGATTCCCATTAATTGAGGCATGGCTGTACAAATTATGGTATATGAATGCTATGGAATAATATTCTGCTGTAGAAATGATGAAAGAAATGGTTGGGAAAAAAAAACCCGAGCAGACTTATATGAACTGATGCAAAGTGAATTGAGCATAATAAGTACAACAAGGCAACAGCAATATTGTAATGATAATCACCTGCAAAAAATTTAACAGTTCTGGTCAATACAATAATCAAGCATGATTCCAAATGATTTATGATAAAAAAAATGCTATCTACCTCTAAAAAAAGAACTTATGGACTTGGTGCAGATTGAAGCATATTTTCTTTTCTTTTCTTTTTTTTTTTTGGCTTTCTCCCCCAATTTCCTAATCTTTTGGGAACATAGATAATATGAAGTTATATTTTACATGAGAAAATGCATTAAATATTGCATTTTTTATTTTCTTTATGATAGAAGGAAGAGGCTTTAAAACTGAAAACAAAACAGAATTGAATTAAAAAATTGTTTTCTTGAAGCCTCTCTATTTCTTTAAGCTTCGTAAGACTTTTAAAAAATGTACTTGTTGATAATAGGTTATAGTTCTTTTGGAAACTATTGATATCTTTCAAACTACTTACATATTTCAGAATAGCTCTTTATTTAACATTTACAGTATTAGTTTTCTATTCTCTTGACTATCACACTGTAATTCGTGTTATTTGATGATGAGATTTTTTTTCTCCTATCAGCTATGTCCCTTCAAAATCATCTATATTTACTTTTGACTCCAGGACACAGAGGAGAAGATTGTGGAGAGTTTTGATCAAGTTCCTGATCCCCAAACCTCCTTTTTAAGCACTGCACAGGTGGTTTAGAGAAGACATCTCACTGACATGGTTTCTCAGACGTGTTCTCTCTCTCTAGGAGGAAACAGTGCTTTGACTTCTATATGGATGTACAAACAACTATTCACCTATTTCCTTGAGTATTGGATGCCATGCTGTCTGTCTGGTGAATTACTGTGGGAACCCCCACTCTCTGATAGATGCCTATGGCTAAGAAAATGAGGCAGCAAGTAGCCTCACTGATTGGAGCTGTCTCCAATGAGGTGAGCTTCACCAACAAAACCATTGTATCCAACAATTTATTGTTTCATCTTTGAACAAATTGCTTTGTTTTTATTTTAACAAAAATTTTTAAAATTATTTATTTAAAATATAAATGAAAAATGAGAAAAAATGAAATAGAAAAAGAAAAACAGAAAAAAGAAAAGCAAAACAAAATAAATATACATAATGCATACATATACACACATATACACATTCATATATACACCTATCTACTTACATACCCACACAAACTCACATACTTATATATACATATACTTATATACATACATACATGTACCTCTAAAACAATATTGCTATGGGTGACATATAATGTAGATTTCTCTCTTGGTTGAATCTTTTTTAAGTTTGACTTTGAGAAAAATTATTTTTACCCATGCTTTTTTTCTAATAAATTCTATTCCTGACTTATGTTTATGTATATCTCTTATTTCTTATGTCTGTTAACCATTCTACTTTACTATCAGTCTACTTTCCTTATTAATACTTAACTTTCCACTGCAACCCCTGGCCCTCATGGATTTCTCTCTTATCTTTTCCCCCATATTTTCCTTTCCTCTTTATTATTGTAATTTGTTGTATTCCTGATGTAAGTAGCTTTTCAGAACTTCCAGTCCTCCTACCCATTCTAATTCCTCTGTGTTGGTTCTTCTTCTCACATATAACATAATTACTTTTTTTTTTTTAGTGTCAGATCATACTCAAATCTACCTCAGTCTTTCTTTTGGAGTACTAATGTAAATCTTAGGCATATGATTTACATGTTCACATATTAAAACATAAAATTTTTCCTTATTGAGTCCATTGAAATAAGGCTTTGATACAGACTTTTATGAATTAAATTTTCTAGTGAGTTCAGGTTTCTTTGAGACAAAATCTTGAAAATCTGAGAATTTGTTGAATGTATATTTTTAAATTCAATATTATATTTAATTTTGCTGGGTATAATAGTTTTAGCTGCAATCCTAGTTCTTTAGTTTGTCAATATATAGTATTCCAAGACCTGAGGTCTTTTATTATAGCTGACGATAAATTCTGTGTAATTTTTTTTGTAGCACCCTCATATTTTCTTTTCTTTTTTTGTTGTTTGTAAAATTTTATTTTTGATTTTGATTTTTGAAATTTTGCAGTGATATGTCTGTATGCTTTTCTTGTAAGATCTTTTTGAGGTGGTGATTGGTGGATTTTTCCTATTTCTACTTTCCTCTTTTGTTCTATTACTTCGGGAAAAATTTAAAAAATTATTTCTTGTAATATTGTGTCAAGGTTCTTTTTTTTGGTCATAGCTTTCAGGAATTCCTATTATTCTTATATTTTTTCTTTTTAATTTATTCTTGCTGATTTTTCTTATGAGAGTTTCATATTCTTTTCTATTTTTTTCATTCTTTCTATTTTGTTTTGTTATTTCTTGTTCTCTTATAACTTCAAGGGTTTCCCCTTCTCCAATCCTTCTTTTCTTTTCTTTCTTTTTTTGCTGAGGCAATTGGGGTTAAGTGACTTGCCCAGGGTCACACAGCTAGGAAGTGTCTGAGACCAGATTTGAACTCAGGTCCTCCTGACTTCAGGGCTGGTGCTCTATCCACTGCGCCACCTAGCTGCCCCGCCAATCCTTATTTTCAACGAATCATTTTCTTTTTTAAGACTCTGTATCTCCAGAGAAATGCAAATTAAGACAGCTCTGGGATACCACTACACACCTGTCAGATTGGCTAAAATGACAGAAAAATATAATGACGAATGTTGGAGGGGATGTGGGAAAACTGGAACACTGATACATTGTTGGTGGATCTGTGAATGGATCCAACCATTCATACTAACATTCACTCAAAGAGTTATCAAACTGTGCATACCCTTTGACCAGCAGTGTTTCTACTGGACCTATATCCCAAAGAGATCTTAAAGGAGGGAAAGGGCTCCACAAATGTTTGTGCAAAAATGTTTGTGGCAGCCCTTTTTGTAGTGGCAAGAAACTGGAAACTGAATGGATGCCCATCAGTTGGAGAATGGCTGAATAAATTATGGGATATGAATGTTATGGAATATTATTGTTCTGTAAGAAATGACCAACAAGGTGATTTCAGAAAGGCCTGGAGAAACCTACATGAACTGATGCTAAGTGAAATGAGCAGAACCAGGAGATCATTATATACGGCAACAACAATGTTATATAATAATCAATTCTGATGGACAGCTTCTCTTCAACAATGAGGTGATTCAAGCCAGTTCCTATTGTTCAACAATGAAGATAGTCATATGCATTCAGACAGAGGCCTGTGGGAACTGAGTGTGGACCACAACATTCTAATGCTTTCTGTGAATATTTGCTTGCATTTTTTCCCTTCTTAGGTTGTTTTTTTTCTCTTTCTAGATCTGATTTTTTTTTGTTCAGTAACATAACTGTATATATATATATATATATATATATATACATATATTGGATTTGTTATATAATTTAACATATTTAACATGTATTAGACTACCTGTCATCTAGGGGTGGGGGTAGGGGGAAGGAGGGGAAAAATTTGGAACAAAAAAAATTTGCAAAGGTCAATGTAGAAAAATCACTCATATATTCTGTAAATAAAAAGCTTTAATTACTTTTTAAAAAGTAAAAAAAAAAAGATTGGATATCCTTTTCTAGTTGGTTGACTTTCTTGTCATAGTCTTCTTGTTTTTCTTGGATTGTTCTTATTTTTTTCCTTATTTTTTCCTCAATCTCTCTTATTTGATTTTTCAAGTCTTTTTTGATTTCTTCTAGAATTTTTTTTCTGTGCAGGTATCCATTTAACATTATTCTTTGGGATAGGGGAGGCTTTTTAAAAACTTTAATATCCTCTAATTGGAAACTAGTGTGGAAGAAATTAAGGCTGGATCCACACCTAACACCGCACACCAAGATAAGATCTAAATGGGTTCATGATCTAGATATAAAGAGTGATGTTATAACCAAATTAGAGGAACATGGATAGTTTACCTCTCAGACCTGTGGAGATGGAATAAATTTATGTCCAGGGAAGATCTGGAACTATTAATTGAACACCAGATAGGTAATTTTGATTATATTAAGTTAAAAAGTTTCTGTACTAACAAAACTAATGCAGACAAGATTAGGAGGGAAGCATCAAATTGGGAAATCATCTTTACATTTAAGGGTTCTGATAAAGGTCTCATCTCTAAGATATATAGAGAATTGTCTCACATTTATAAAAATTCAAGCCACTCTTCAATTGATAAATGGTCAAAGGATATGAACAGACAATTTTCAGATGATGAATTAAAACTATTTATAATCATATGAAAAGGTGCTCCAAATCACTATTGATCAGAGAAATGCAAATTAAGACAACTCTGAGGTACCACTACACACCTGTCAGATTAGCTAAAATGACAGGAAAGGATAATGACAGGTATTGGAGGGGATGTGGGAAGGCTGGGACACTGATGCATTGTTGGTGGAGCTATGAACGGATCCAACCATTCTGGAGAGCAATTTGGAGCTATGCTCAAAAAGTTATCAAACTGTGCATACCCTTTGACCCAGCAGTGTTTCTATTGGGCTTATATCCCAAAGAAATCATAAAAGAAGGAAAGAACCCCACATGTGCAAGAATGTTTGTGGCAGCTCTTTTTGTGGTGGCTAGAAACTGGAAACTGAGTAGATGCCCATCAATTGGAGAGTGGCTGAATAAATTATGGTATATGAATGTTATGGAATATTATTGCTCTATAAGAAATTACCAACAGGACGATTTCAGAGAGGCCTGGAGAGACTTGCATGAACTGATGCTGAGTGAGATGAGCAGAACCAGGAGATCGTTGTACACGGTAACAACAGTACTATATGATGATCAGTTCTAATGGACATGACTCTCTTCAACAATGAAATGCTTCAAACCAATTACAATTGTTCAGTGAAGAAAGCCATATACACCCAGAGAGAGGGATGTGAAATGTGGCCCACAACATAACATTTTCATGTTCTCTATTGATGTTTGGTTGCATTGTATTTCCTTTATCGGATTATTCTCTCTTATAGATATGATTTCTCCTGAACAAAAAAATGATGTGTGGCAATAACTATACATATATTCGATTTAAGTATTCTAACATAATTATCATGTAGTGGATATTCTGCTATCTAGGGGAGGGATGGGGAGTAGGGGGGAAAATTTGTAACAGAAAGCTTTGTAAGGGTTAATGTTTAGGAATTACCCATACATATGTTTTGCAAATAAAAAGTATTAATAATAAAAAAATTAAAAAAAAATAAAAATAAAAAACTTTAATATCCTCCTCTGAAGATGAAATCAGTCCTCTATTGTTACGGTTACTTGGTATGGTTGCATACTTTCTCCTTTGCCGGCTCAATTTTTTTTTTAATGAGTGTTTAATAGTCTAGTTATCTCTAGTTCTGGGGTGGTGATGATAGTATCTCTAACTTCAAGTCTTCTTTCAGTTCTCTCCTCTAATCTGGAACCACAAATCATGGTGTCTGCCCTCCTTTAAGTGCTCGCAGAGAACACTACCCTGAACCAAAGCTTCAGCACTCACTAGATGGTTCTTTCTTGTCCAGGGCTGCATCTCAGCAGCACAACTCACTTTGTTATTTCTTGTAAACAGAGGTACCCTTAATCTTCCCAGACTTCTGTCTGGGAGGTCAAAGTTTCTGTGGTTTAGGCTAAGCCTGTCTCTGAACCCAGCTAACCCCAAGGCTCTCTGCTTGCTTTTTTAGGGAGCTAGCCTGGAGATATTTACACTTTACACAGTGTGTTTCTAGGGACTTTATTGTCCTAGGATGACCCCTGTTCTGCCACAAATCTCACTAGTCTACATTCACCGTGAGGCACACTTTTTTTTGTTTGTTTGTTTGTGAGAGAATTATGGAGAGATTGCAATTTTTTGATCTACTCTGACATCTCACAATCCTCCCCTGAATTCAGCACTTTATCTATTAAGGGGGAGCTCAGGTTCTACAAATTATGAAAAAAGCATGTGACCACCACAAAAATCCCAAATGTATGGTGGACTCATATCTATCTCTAGAAGCTAAAGTCACTTACTTCTTAGGTCAGAAGAGTGGAATCATTGATTTAAAAGGACCTGGAGCTAGCAATCCAAGCAAACAAAAACCTTGTCTCTGTCATGACTGGGATCAATGAGATTATTGAACTTGTTGACAACAACAATTTGTTGAAGATATGCAGGTAGTTGGAAAAATCCCACTCAATTTGAATGGCATGAAAGTTGATCTTATAAACTTTAATGGTTATCTTATGGCCCCAAAGAAGTTGGTACAGTCTTGCCTGTACAAAGAGAATACAGTACATATTCTATCGTACAGTACATCTTCTGTTGGTCCCTGTGTATTTGAAAGCCTTGCAGAATGGAGGGGGCCAGGAACATGGTATGCACTCTGGGGCAATTACTTCACCCTTAATAGTTGGACTGGGAACTGTTTGTGAAGTGGAACAAAGAGAGATGGAGAATGATGTAAGAAGATCTCCCTGATAGCAAAGAGATTGGTACCAGAGATGATGAGCAATCTCCAGATATGAGTGGAGGCCCTCAGAAATGCTATTTAGGCTCTATATCTGTTTGTCCTTTGTCTATGTGGAAGAGGAGAGTCTGCTGAAAGCATTCAGTGATGTAGCTTTGTCTTCAGAAAGTACCCAAGCTTCTGCATCTCTGGAACCATCCTATGTGCTTGGAATTACTGACAGATGAAGACCTTGCCCACTTTTCTATCAGTTTTAACACTGGTTACTTTTAGCACAGAGGATATGGACCACACAGCTGAGAAATACACCAACCATGTTAAAAGACTGTGAGAAAGGAGCCCACAGTGGGAATGCTACAAGTATTGACCTTAAAATCTTTAGGTGCTCATTGGACTGCTGCCTACTGTCCTTGTTCCTTCCTGCTTCAGTGACCTGAGAAGCACCATGTAGCTGGGTCCCTTCTATTACAAAACTACAGTAGCTCATGTAGAGAATCTACTTTTCCTACAAGATTCACTTTAATCTGCTGGATCTCAAAATCACCCTACTTTGAGGACAGAGCCAGAACTCTATGGTCCTGGAGTCATCTCCCTGGTGTTCTCTAGAAAGTCCCTTTCTCAAGACTTGAGAAGGTGGTCCTCCACATCCTAAACCACCAAAAACACTTGGATAGGAACAATTATGCTGCTGACCTGCTGGGTCTGGGTAGACCTGGAGGCAGGAAGGAAAGAGTTCCTATCTCCATGACCTTCAGGGTTTGTACTGGTAACACCATTTGCCAGGATTGCTTCCAAGTTGTTCTGGTTTCTTCATGAGCTAATATCATCAAGACTGATTTCAATGCATAGCAAACAGAGGCAATGATCCTGCATTGACTATGAATGAAATGGTTAGTTTCTCAGGGCTGACTCATGATTTCTGTCCCCATTTTTTCTGTTGTTAATCATATTCAGCTGTAAATATCTATGTTACCCCATATTATTCTAATTTGTGCTTCTTTATGTGGAACCCATTAATTTCCAAATTAGAGAATTAAAAATGCAAATTCTCCTGTACTGGTTCTTTAGTGTTGGAGTTAGAAAAAGGTAAGAATTTTATAAACAATGGTTCCATTTATGAACTACAGAACAATTTATAGCCCTCCATCACTCCAAAGGCAGCAAGTATCTATATGTATTTATGCCAGGTCTATTTTTAAAATTCACTTTTATAGAATAATTCTTCTATTCTATGTGCTTTGCTCATAGTATACCCTTGAATGTTTTTTCATTAAAAAAACAAAGAAACAAAACTAATTATTTTAGTTTTGCTTCTGCAAACAAAATTACACATTTTTTTTGTTCTTGTTCTTGTTATTCCTTGTTAGGTTAAAAATTCTGCCAATAGTTTATAAAGGTACCTCTTTTTATTTCCTCTATTTTTTAATGTGGTGGGCCACATCTTGGACAAGGCACTTTATACCTCTAAGACTTAATTTGCTCATATTTAAAAATGAGAGGGTACAGAGATTGGATTGGATATTATCTAATATCTTTTCTAATTATAAACCACTTCAACTAATTTTCATTCAGTATTTTTTCTGGCCATTGTCTTTTTGCTTCACTTCAACAATGTACTTAAAATACAGCACTCAGAAGAAATTTTTACATGCCAGATGTTGTCAAATGAGAACAAAATAAAAAAGACTGTTGCTCCCCTACTATGCCTCTACTAATTAGCTAACAACCCATTAGTTTGCTTTCTTGCCTCTCATCACCCTTAAATGATATTAAACTTATAATTCACTAAAACACCATCCTTTGAAACCATTTATAGTAATATGGGGAAAGCTGTATCACTGGAGGACATACATACATGAAACAATATAACTTTCAGAGTTTTTAAATAGTCTATGTTCCTCTCCAAAGGCTGAATGAGGATAGGTGACAATTTTTAAATCTTAATTTTTGTATTGTAATAAATCTATTTGCCCTTATCTTGCAAACACTTAGACTCCTTAAATTTGAATTTTAGTTTCCATTGAGTCAATACATGAAGTGACTGAATAATTAAAGTTGATATGTCTCTTCATTACTTTCCAACAATAAAAATATAACAATAAAGGACCATAGAGCAGTCAAGAAACATATTCTATTTTAGGTGTTTGCAAAAGCATTTTAAACCTAGAACATGTCTTATGAGGTCATATATATACCTTTTATGGAGAACTGCTTCTTAATGATAACGGATAAGAGAATGGTTAAGAAATTCTTAGGTACCATTTTCACATTTAGTTCTACTTGTGTAGTATCTACAAAAATGTGTGCCATCATTGAATTAGACTTTCTCTCTTTCCCTAGAGTATTCATGCATATCTCCAATTCTCTATTCTAATAAACAAATCTGAGTGAATCCAAGGATTTCTTACCACTACTGACATTGTACAAGTATAGCAGGAGAAGAGAATTAGACCTCTCTACACTGAGTAACTGATAGCAAGCCTGAACAAATGTCACATAACTTACCAACTCATTCTATTCAGACTTTGGATGTGTATGTGTGTGTGTGTGTGTGTGTGTGTGTGTGTGTGTGTGTGTGTGTGTAGAAGTAAGAAGAGAGTAGAAAGGAAATGGAAGATGAAAAAAGTAGAAGAAAAATAATAAAAAATGATACTGTTATCTAAAGTATATTATTTATTTGTAAATTCCAATAGCATCTTAAAAAAAAACAAAAGCCAAAACAAACATTATCCCAAATTTACACATAATGAAATTGAATTGGAAGTTAAGGCTTTTTAAAGACCATAAGAAAGAAGTTTAGTTTAGAATCCAGGAAATGTTTATTATAAGCTAGGGAAACCAATTTTTTTCGTAACTTCTTTTACAAATATGTTTCCTAAAACCTGAATGAAATAACTAAAATTTAGAAAAAAATTTATAGCAGTTATTTGGAAAGCTAGGTTAAGATTCCAAGTTTGTATTGTAGACCTCTTAGAATAACTTCTATTGTTTAAGTATCTCATTATCAGTTATAGGAGATCTTATAACTATAATTATTAAGATAAAAAGAAATAACATTGTGCTTTGTCATTTGTAGACTCACAGGGAACTTAAAAGATATGTAATTCAGATATCTTATTTTATAAAATGACAAAATTAAGAAATTAAATGAGTTACTCAATGTTACTTCAGTGGCAGAATTTTGTGTATATTTCATGTCACATCCTAGACTGTAATCGTCATGAAGACAAGGATTTGTTGCTTATCTAATATTTTTGTTTTTCTCATTGCCTAGCACATAAATAGTTTTTGACTATTCATCTTTATTAATTCAATCTTGAACTTGTTATAAACAGATACATTGATGAATCAATATTATAAGATACTATGTGTATCTTATAAAAATGTGTATAAAATATGTGTATAAGAATAACCTATTACATGAGGCCAAAGGAAGGAAAAAGTATATGGGTATAAGAATATGTGTATAAGAATAACCCATTCCATGAGGCCAAAGGAAGAAAAAGTTAGTTGGGGTGGGTGGTGGTGTGCTATTAAGAGCACATCCATTTTCTTTTTAATACAGTAGATTGCTGTACAATGCTGTAGATACCTTGTTATTTCTTTGTTCCTAATTTTTCTTTCTAGGGTTAATAGAACAAAGCTAAGACCTTTTCTATGTAACATTCTCTGATGAAGAAGTAAAAATGGCACAAGAGAAAACAGAGATAGGGAGTATAATTGGACAAGATAAAGCATGAAGAAAAGTCCATGCTGGAAGTAATATGATTTGACTGATCCTCACTATATCTATGAGAAAAGAATATATGGCAAAAGCCTGGAGAAAAAAACATCTTGGACCTTATTGAGAATAAAAGGCAATTAAAGTATAAATAATTACTTACTAATCTCTGTAACATCTTTATAAAGACAATTCTCATAGGCATCAAAAGTCCAAGGAGGAAACATAATTTTGCCAACACATAGCAGTTTGTATCTTTACAGTCATGCAATTGACTGAAAGGTAAAGAAAATTCAAAATTATATTTGGCTTGCTATTTGTTGACTACAAAGAAAGCATTTGATTTGATAGAGCAAGGTGTCATCTTAAAGGCTGTCTTCCAAAAAAAAAGACATATATTTTGCATATGTTAAAAATCATTCAATATTCCTTAGAAGATATAACTGCAGGAATTAATTTGTTCAATAGCCCTTTGATTTTTATCAAGTGAGGAATAAATCATGGTGATGTCTGCTTGCCACAGGTCTTTGCCAACATAGTGGAATATGCCCATTAAATTCCCAGAGTACCACTGAAAGGAGGGATTATTTCAGATGCTTCTGTTTGATGATGACTGTAGTAGGATCTAGAATGTTGCACTTCCTAAATGAGGTTCACATTTACTCAATAATTTTAATCTAACAATTCAAGAAAAAATTTAAGTTAAGAAAGAATAGCTTTTTTTTTGGATTATGATATACAATTGAATAATTAGTCCAGTGCTAATTCATCAGTATATCTAACTTGGATTACATTGCAAATGGTCAATTAACTGGATCTGGAATTAAAAAGGAGAAGAAAGTGTGGTCTAGATTGCCTATGGGAAATTGCACATTGTCTTTCTTGATCTCAAATATCTCTCTGAAATAAAAAACACATTATTTTATTTTTGAAAAATGTTTGGAGCTTTGTGATTTTTTATTATTATTACATTATTCAAAGGGAGACTCAGGAGGAACTGGAAATGTAAAGAACAGAATAGTACCACCATAGGGGCACAATGACACATATACACACAATTTAATACATTATTAAGATGGTTAAATCTGTGTAATATTTTAATTAATTTTTTTCAAATGATCAATATTTATTTTTCTTCTGGTCTCCTTCCTATGGGTGAGGGGAGAAGAAATGCAAAGCCCTTATAATAAATATGAAAAAATACATATTTATATTTATAAAACAATAAATAAAAATAAATATGGATACTCATATTGAGTAGACAAAAAATGAAAAGCACATCATTTTATCATTAATATTTTTCTAGTGATACTGCACAGCTTGCTTGCCATGTAACAAAACAGATGGCAAACAATTAAGTTGAAGGTCATGGTTAGGGCAACTGAGAGGCACATGGTGGGCTTGAATAGATAGCAATATATTGTCAAAAAACCCAAAACAAAGAGAAGCAGCATGAAAAATATCTTTAGCAATATGAATGGAAAAGGGTACTTTCCCTATGGTGTGGGTATATGGCAGAGCATGAATAAGAGATGTGGGAATGAGAAAGTTTGGATACGTATCAATTTATATTAGTTGAGGGAGACAAGAGGACCTGATTCTACTCCTGAGGCTTATTTCCTTTATGTCCTTAGATAAATAATATTATATATATATATATATATATACATATATATATATATAAATGTAAAGCTTTTTATTTGCATAACGTATGTATGGGTAGTTCCTCAACATTGATCCTTACAAAGCTTTCTGTTACAAATTTTCTCCCCTAGTCCCCTCCCCTCCATTACATATAATGCTTGCTGATGGTTTTAAATAGATGCTACTAATCATTTTAAGGAAAAGCCCATTTATTTCTATACTCTCTAGTGTTTTCAATAGGAAAGGGTGTTGGATTTTATTGAATGCTTTTTCTGCATCTATTGAGATTATCATATGGTTTTTGTTAGTTTGGCTATTAATATAATTGATTATGCTGATAGTTTTCCTAATATTGAACCAGCCCTGCATTCCTGGTATAAATCCTACTTGGTCATAGTGTATATCCTGGGGATGACTTTCTGTAATCTCATTGCTAATATCTTATTTAAGATTTTTGCATCAATATCCATTAGGGAAATTGGTCTATAGTTTTCTTTCTCTGTTTTCACCCTACCTGGTTTACCTATCAGTACCATATTGGTATCATAGAAGGAATTTGGTAGTATACCTTCTTTCCCTATTTTTTCAAATAGTTTATATAGTATTGGAATTAATTGTTCTTTGAATGTTTGGTAGAATTCACATGTCAATTCATCTGGCCCTGGAGATTTTTTCTTAGGGAGTTGGTTAATAGCTTGTTCTGTTTCTTTTTCTAAAATGGGGCTATTTAAATAATTTATGTTCTCTTCTGTTAACCTGGGCAATCTATATTTTTGTAGATATTCCTCCATTTCATTTAGATTATCAAACTTACTGGCATAAAGTTGGGCAAAGTAACTCCTAATTATTGCTCTAATTTCCTCTTCATTGGAGGAAAGTTCTCCCTTATCATTCTTGAGAATAACAATTTGATTTTCCTCTTTCCTTTTTTCTAATCAAATTAACTAAAGGCTTATCTATTTTGTTGGTTTTTTTATAGAACCAACTCTTAGTTTAATTTATTAATTCAATAGTTTTCTTATTTTCAATTTCATTAATTTCCCGTTTTATTTTTAGAATTTCCAATTTGGCATTTAATTGAGGGTTTTTAATTTGTTCTTTTTCTAGTTTTTTTTTTAGTAGTAAGCCCAATTTGTTAATCTTCTCTTTCTCCATTTTATGCAATTAAGCATCTAGAGATATAAAATTGTCCCTTATAACCGCTTTGGCCATATCCCACACATTTTGGTATATTGTCTCCTTATTGTCATTCTCCTGGATGAAATTTTTGATTGTGTCTATGATTTGCTCTTTCACCCATTCATTCTTTAGGATTAGATTATTTAATTTCCAATTAATTTTTGGCCTATTTTCTCCTGGCCTTATATTGCATGTGATTTTTATTGCATCATGATCTGAAAAAGATGCCTTTACTATTCCTGCCTTTCTGCATTTGATTTGGAGGTTTTTATGCCCTAACACATGGTCAATTTTTGCATAAGTTCCATGAACCTCTGAGAAAAAAGTAAACTCCTTTCTGTCTCCATTCAACTTTCTCCATAGATCTATCATACCTAGCTTTTCTAACAATTGGTTTACCTCCCTAGTTTCTTTCTTATTTATTTTGTGGTTTGATTTATCTAATTCTGAGAGAGCAAGGTTGAGATCCCCAACTAGTATAGTTTGGCTTTTTATTTCTTCTTGCATCTCTCTTAATTTCTCCCCTAGGAATTTGGATGCTATAGCACTTCGTGCATATATATTTAGTATTGATATTGCTACATTATTTATGGTACCCTTTAATAAGATATAGTTTCCTTCCTTATCTCTTTTGATTAGATCTATCTTTGCTTTTACTTGATCTGGTATCAGGATTGGTACTCCTGCTTTTTTTTTGTTCACCTGAAGCATAATAAGATTCTGCTCCAGCCTTTTCCCTTCACCCTGTATGTGCCACTCTGCTTTAGCTGTGTTTCTTGTAGACAACATATTGTGGGATTCTGGTTTTTAATCCAGTCTGCTATCTGTTTCTGCTTTATGGGAGAGTTCATCCCATTCACATTCATAGTTAAATTAACTAATTGTTTATTTCCTGCCATCTTATTCACTCAAGTTATGTTTTTCCCTTTGCTTTCCCCTTTCTCCCTTCCCCCCTCCTCAGTATTTTGCTTTTGATGACCCCCTCCCTCAAACAATCCTCCCCCCTTTAGAATCCCTCCCCCTTTTTTACTCCTTTCCCCTGATTCTTCTAATTTCTCTTCTATTAAGAGAACTCTTCTGTCCCTTTCTTTTCCTTCTTTCCCTCCCACTTCCCTATAAGGAAGGACAAGTTTCTCTGTGAAACCAAATGTGTTTGATATACACTTTTAGAGCCCAATCTGATGAGAGTAAGATTTACACAATGCTCATCTCTCTCCCTTCTTTCCCTCAATTATAATAGGTTTTCTTTGCCTCTTCATGAGATTTTACCTTGTTTTTACCTCCTTTTTTATACCTTATTTTACCACCTTTTCCCTCTTTCCCCCCATATGGTAGCCTTTCCCCCTCTAGTTTTCTTGTAATATCCAATTATACCCCGAATCTTTAAGTATCCCCATAGTAGAAATAAAGTTCTCAAGAGTCCTTTTCTTTTTATGCTTCTCTTGAGTTCTGTGTTTGGAGGTCAAATTTTTTGTTCAGATCTGGTCTATTCATTAGAAATAGGTGAAATTCACTATATCATTAAATGACCATCTTCTTCTCTGGAGGATAATATTCATTCAAGCTGGACAGGTTATTCTTGGCTGTAGTTCAGGTTCCTTTGCCTTTCGGAATATCTGATTCCAGGCCCTTTGATCCTTCAATGTGGAGGCTGACAGATTGTGTGTGATTCTAATTATTGATCCTCGGTATTTGAATTGTTTCTTTCTAGCTGCTAGCAGAATCTTTTCCTTGGTGCTGTAGTCCTGAAATTTAGACATGATATTCCTTGGGGTTTTAATTTTGGGGTCTCTTTCAGGAGGTGATCGGTGAATTCTTTCAATGGTGATTTTGCCTTCTGATTCTACAATCTCAGGGCAGTTTTCTTTCAGGATTTCCTGGAAGATAGTGTTTAGATTCTTTTTTTCATCATGACTTTCAGGAAGTCCAATAATCCTTAGATTGTCCCTCTTAGATCTATTTTCCAAGTCAGTTATTTTTCCTATGAGATATTTCATATTTTCTTCTATTTTTCCATTTTTTTTT
>JAJPUD010001519.1:0-10352 GCA_023553655.1 Myrmecobius fasciatus | reverse complement strand
TTGTTCAATTCTTATTTTTAAAGTGTTGTTTTCTTCAGTCACCTTTTTTTAGCTCCTTTTTAACTGGCCAATTTGTTTATTGCATACTTTTTCCGCTTCACCAATTTTGATTTTCAATAAATTGGTGTCTTTTTTCATATCTCTTTTGCAGGGCATTATATCCTTCTTGCAGGGCATTAAATCCTTCTTGCACTGATCTCAGTTCATTATCTCATTTATCATCCAGCTCTGTTTTGAGATTCTTTATACAATCTTCCAGGAAGGCCTTGTGGAAGGGGGATCAGGTTATATTTCCCTTAATGGGTTCCTCTGGAGTTGCTTTGCCTATAGGAATCTCAGGATCTGAGGTCTGCCCTTATTTCTCTCCATAAAAGCTGTCTATGGTGAGAGCTCTCTTTTGCTTCTTACTCATTTTTAAGAAAGCTGTTTAAAGCTAGAGAAGTAGCGGCTGTGGTATTTTGCCCTGGCGCAATTCCTCTAAGTACCTTCCAGTGCTGGGTCAGTGGAGCTAGGACTTTTCCTAATTTACTCCTTATAAAAGGCAAGTCTGCCAAAACACCTCGCCCCAGTCAGGGCAGAGTATCCCAAGTGCCTCAGAAACACTCCACCGGTGTTTGGAGTTTCTGCCATGCTGAGCTGAGTCCCACCCAGTTCTCTGCCCTCTGTTCTGGAGCTGTCCTCAGTGCTGGAGCAGCACTGAGCAAACTGCTTACCCCACTGCCCAATTGAAGCAGACCTATTATGAAGTTCTTCAAAGGTAACTTCTGCAAGCAGTGTTTCATAGTCTAAATAGTTGTGGATTTGTTGACTTAAAGATCAGTTCAGAGGCTTATTTTATTGTTGATTTGAGGAAGGTTAGAGGAGGACACAAAAAGTCACATCTTCACTCCGACATCTTGGCTCCGCCCCCCAATAAAATTATATTTCCAGAGTCCCAGTTTCCTCAATTCTATGATGAGAAGAAACCTGGGATCTCTTAAAACTCTGAGACTATATTACTGAAACCTTAGAGGAATAGGTGCTCATTTCATGTCTGCTGGTTGTCAAACGCTGAAGAGAATTATGATTCAGAAAATGAACAACTAAGTAGATGGTATCAGAAAATAAGGTGTATATTTGGGGATTATATCTGAAAATCTAAGATTATAAGCCCTCTAAACTATGACTATTAAGAAAAATATTTACCTGGAGTTTTATATTATAATAAAAAAATTAAATTAAAAGGCTATTGTTATAGCATGTACCTCTTCAGATTGTTGTATCCCCAAAACTTATCCCACTGACTGAAATATAGACTGCATTTAATAAATGTTTGCTGACTGATTGATTGACTGACTCAATACTCACCCAAATTAATCTTTTTTGTAATATTTTTGAAGAAATCATCCTGCATTTGCTTCAAGATCTTTAATGATAGTGAACTTAATGCCATTGAAGGCATCTTATTCTACTTTTTGGCTGCTTTAATTATTATGAAATTTGTCCTTATATTGAGCCTCAAATACCTGACAGAAACTTCTACCTATATTACAAAGTCATCATTATGTGGATAGAACATTGGACTTATAGTAAGAAAGAGCTGGAATTGAATTCCAACTTAGACATGACTCATGGAAAAATATTACCTCTTCCTTCAGTTCTCCACAGACCTCCTCTGGGATATGTATCTTTCACTCTATCAATATTCTTTCTAAAACATATGTCCAGACCTTAATACAATGCTCCAGATGTGATCTGATTGGTAACTGAGTAAAACATGAGTATCATCTCTCCTTTTCCATCTTAGTCTAACTATGATATAATATATAATATATGATATAAATCCTATAAGCATTTTTGAGGGCCATTTTACACTACTGAATCACATGAAGTTTGTAGTACATTGAAACTATTCCACCTCCAGTCTCTCCATATTTAGTTGATATTTTAAGACAATCTTTGAATTTTCATTTTTCCTCATATATTTTTACCTTAATGATAGCAGTCTACCCTTCTAACTTGTTGAGATACTTAGGGACATGATTTTTTTTTGTCATCTAGTTACTATTAGGGTATGATTTTTCTGCCAACTACATATGTAATAAAACACTCTCTCTTCTTACAAGTATTTCATAAATGTTAAAACAAACAAAAACAAGGTTGAAGTTATTTCCAGAGACATCCTTCAAGGTTGACCTCAGTCAATCCACTTTGGTTCTGAGTTAACTAAATTGGAGCAAACAAAATTGTGTTATCATCTGAGGATTTGAATTGATGATGATGATGATGAAACAACACAAGGCAAAGAACAGATCCCTCCTGAGGCATTCCATTAGAGATAGCTTTCCACACTGATGAACAACTATTAATAACTATTATTTTGGGTACATTTAACCACAATTTATGAGTTCATTTGATTGTAATTTCATTTAGCCCAAAGTTCACCATCTGTTTCTATGAGCTTCGTTCTGATTGTATAGTATAGCATCTAAGTGAGTGAACAGCTGATTGGGCTGGGCCGTATAGTCCAGTTATAGTCAGTTTGGTGAGTGTGGCAGTTGTCTGTCTAAAAGAGAACTGTTTTTAGAAGTAGTATTTTTAAAATAACCCCATTTAAGATAGATAGTTAATTGAAAAAGCCTTAAAGACAAGGTTTCTCCTTCTGAAAGATGATAAGGCTCAATAACCAAGCAATGAGCAGAGAAGTTTTGTGTAGTTCAGTTATTCATGAATAGAATGATAAAACTGAAGCTTGAAATAGTTATGCAATCTACTAAGCTCATGTTTTCCTTTTTTATATATTTTAGTGCCAGAATCCTAATAAGTTTGTTTCTAGTATTCACTACTTTATAATAGTTACTGAAAACATTGGGGGGAAATTGTGATTTAGGTTTCTATACATATTATAATATTTTGTTATAATATATTACTTAATATATTAATATATAAAATATTACTAATTTTATTATTAAATAGGTTTTTCTATTATAATATAAAAGAGTAATAATTGTGACTGGCTGTTTTTAAATAACCTTCACTGTGTGGATGCATTTCCTTGTGAGTGATTGGTTGTATAGATAGAAAACACATTAGGAGGGCCTCAAGAGTTAAAGTGGTGAAAGAACAGATGTATTTCCATTTTTAACAAGATTATCCCCTAAGAGTCTGAGAGAGTTTGGATATGTGTTGCTGCGCTATCCTAGGGAACTTAAATCTGATAGTATGAGAGCAGGGTGGATGAGTGAGCAAAACCCAGAATGTTATGGGGAATCTCGCAATCCTGAATAAAAGCGTGAGTCATATGTGGCACAGAAATTAAAACCCTATTGCATGAAACTACCCCATTATTTTATAGTATATATAATGAAATGGCATAAAGAAATTGTGAAAGGAACAATTTCAGAGAAACCTGGAGAGATTTGTATGAACTGATACAGAGTAAAATGAGCAGAAACAAAACAATTTACATGATGGCAATGATCTTTTTTTTAACAGAATTGTGAAATACTTCAGACTTCAGATCACTTTGATACTAACCATAAATCCAGAGTAGCAATTATGAAGAATGTTACCAATCTTCTCCTGTCATAGAGGCTATGAACTCAATATAATATAATTTTTGGAATGGTCAGTGCAGGATTTTGTTTGGCTTGCTTACGTATATTTGTTGCAAGAATTTTGTTTTTCCTTTTCTTGAAAAAAAATTCCAGTAGGAATACAAAAAAATAAGCTAAAAAAAGCTTCCTTACTATCAAGGAAGCTTACAATCTAAGGTGAAACACAATGAGAATAATTATATACAGTTATATATATGATAAATTGGAAATAATTCATAGCAGGAAGACATTAGAATTAAGGGGGTAGGAGTGTATCAGAAAAAATTTTTTATAAAAGGTAGAATTTTAGCTGGAACTTAAGGAAACCAGGGTAGCCAGGTATAAGGTATGAGGAAAGAGTACATTATAGACATGGGCAATAATCAGTGATAATGACCAGATATTAGTTACAATAAGTATGCCAGTATTAATTTGTGACAAAGAAGGACATTTAATTCTGGAAGTATTAGGGAGGCATGGCAGTTGATTGAATGTGTATTTATATGAGGTGACATTAATGAACTAGTTGAACTCAGGGACTTTTTAAAAAATGTAATTCTAGGGTTTTATAATTTATGACATTTTAAGCTTTTGTCTTTTCTTTTAGGTCTCTTTATTAAATATGAAAAATACCCATGTCTTTTCAGAATCCTTATAAGCTATCTGCTAGGAATGAGATGACCTTCTTACTATTTATCATCAATATTGTGTTAATGTTTACTTTTATTAGTTTCACTTTCAAATAGAAATTTTCTGATCCTCTTCCCTTTAAGTTTACAGTGAAATATTTTATTTGAGAAGAATCTTTAAAAAGATTTTTTTATGAAGGTTTCACATGGTAGAAAGTATTTCACATATTGTTTGGCACATAGCAAATGCTCTTTGACTTGGGTTAATCATGCACTAATTTGATTTCTAAGTTTCTTTTTTACTCTAATGTATAACAAGTTATTTACTAGAAGAAATAGTTTTTCTAAAATATGAAATAAGAAGAAATAGGGAATGTGGCAGAAAAATCAATTCAGAGAATACTTTGAATATTGGATAAGAGCCGAAAGAGACTAATAAATGCTCAGAAATAGTTATTTGAAGTTGAAATGTTGCTATTTAATGGATATTAAGGACAATGAACTACCATTTTAGGAAAATAGAACATAAAATGAACACTGATGTATTGCAGATCCATTCTAAAATATGTGAGATGATCATAAAAAGTTAGTAAGTGTTGATGCAACACATAAAAAGATACTTAAATTATCATATATATATATTCATTGTTTCACCCTTTTAGACTATTGTATATAATGAAATTATAATCAAAGTAAATGTGATCCATGACACAGGAGTGAGAATTAATGAACTGGAATTTTCTCTTTGTTATGTTGTAGGAGAAACTAGATTCCTTTATAATCTATGTATTATAGAAAAAAGTATTGCTGATTCGGATAGTCAATGTTTGGGCTCCACAAAGAATGTGTTTCAGGAAAGAGAAAGCACTTCTCTCTTGATTCTCAAACACACAATGAAAACTACTCACGAAAATCCCTCAATGGGATAATAATGCAAAAATGAAATATGTTCTCTGTTAAGAAATTTTATTGCCATATATCTACTTCACATAAATAAGACAATAAGTTCTAAGGAGGTTAAGGGTTGTCCATGTAAGTGCTTATCATAGATCAGATACTTAATACACACATTAAATTGAATTAAATGAGATCCTAGCACTCTGAACTTTTCCTTCTCAATAAAAACCTTCCCCTAAATATTTCCTCTTATAAGTAACAGGGTAGAATTCAGAAGGACTATTATCTCCCTTGTTCTGGACATGATTTTATGAATATAGCTTAACATTACATTATTATTATCATTATTATTTCATCATCATCATCATTTTTGGTAGCCTCAAAAAAGCAGTTGAGCATCCTATCTCAAAAAAAAAAGAAAGAAAAAGGAAATTAAACTATGAATGGGACATGCCTCAGTTAGGGGCACTTAGCAGCTGAACCAAAGGCATTTACCAAAATATTTAACCATAAGGGATAGCCATGAGAATAAGCAACAGGATTGACAAAGGACTGAAATGCTGCTTTATTGCAAGCATGGAGGGCAAAGAAAATTTTTTATTAAGAAAGAGAGTTATTGTGTTTTTCCAGCAGCAAGCATGAGATCTAAGGATAAAAAACAGGAGTTGGTCCCTGTCCTAGAAGAGGTTTGCATGGCAGGGGGCCTGCAATTCTATTTTTCAAGTTATCAAGGAAAATGAATTTATCCTTGAAATATTGGAATAAAATCTTTTAAGTAGAAAACAACATAAGAAAAGGAGTTGAAGAAGCAGAGGAAGATCCTAATTTATGTTAAGAGAGCATAGAGTAAAAGGCAACTAGGGGGCCTGTGGATAGAATGTTGCCTTGAATCTAGAAGATCTCAGTCTGAATCCTACTTCAGGTACTTACCAGTTATGGGACTCTTGTTCCTGTTAGTGTTTCTTCATTTGTGAACTGGACATTTTCAAATTGTAAAGTACCATATAAATGTTATCTCTTTTTAAAAAAATTTTTATTCAAGATTTTAATTTGTATAACATATGTATGGGTAATTCTCCAGCATTGATCTTTACAAAGCTTTCCATTACAACTTTTACACCCAGTCCCTTCCCCTCCCCTAGATGGCAGGAAGTCCCCTAGATGTTAATAACGTTGAAATACTTGACAAGTTGTGCAAGAAAAATCCTATCTACAAGAAAAAAAAGAAAATCAGAGAAAGGCAACATAATGCAAGCAAACCTCAATAGAGATCATGAAAATGTTACGCTGTGGTCCACATTTCACATCCCTCTCTCCGGGTGTATGTGGTTTTCTTCAGTGAACAACTGGAACTGGTTTGAGACAATTCTTTGTGGCAGAGAGCCATGTCCATCAGAATTCATCATCATGTAATATTATTGTTGCTGTGTATAATGAACTCCTGTTTCTGTTGTTTCACTCAGCATCAGTTAATGCAAGTCTCTCCAGGCCTCTCTGAAATCATCCTGCTGGTCGTTTCTTACAGAGCAATAATATTCCATAACATTCATATACCATAATTTATTCAGCCACTCTCCAATTGATGGGCATCCATTCAGTTTCCAGGTTCTAGCCACTACAAAAAGGGCTGCCACAAACATTCTTGCACATGTGGGGCCCTTTCCTTCCTCTAAGATCCCTTTGGGATATAAGCCCAATAGAAACACTGCTGGGTCAAAGGGTACGCACAGTTTGATAACTTTTCTAGCATAGTTCCAGATTGCTCTACAGGATGGTTGCATCCGATCACAGTTCCACCAAAAATGTATCAGTGTCCCAGCTTTCCCACCTCCCCTCCAACACCTGTCATTATCCTTTCCTGTCATTTTAGCGAATCTGACAGGTGTGTAGTAGTACCTCAGAGTTGTCTTAATTTGCATTTCTCTGATCAATAGTGATTTGGAGCAACTTTTCATATGACTAGAAATGGTTTTAATTTCACCATCTGAAAATTATCTGTTCATATCTCTTGACCACTTATCTAATGAAGAGTGGCTTGAATTCTTATAAATATGAGACAATTCTCTATATATTTTAGAAATGAGGCCTTTATCAGGACCATTAAATGTAAAGATGATTTCCCAATTTGATGATTCCCTCCTAATTTTGTCTGCATTAGTTTTGTTTGGACAGAAACTTTTTTAACTTAATATAATCAGAATTATCTATCTGGTGTTCAATTAAGGGTTCCAGATTTTCTTTGGACATAAATTAATTCCATCTCCACAGGTCTGAGAGGTAAACTATACTACATTCCTCTAATTTGCTTACAATATCACTCTTTATATCTAGATCATGAACGAATTTAGATCTTATCTTGGTATGTGGTGGTAGATATGGGTCGAGCCCTAATTTCTTCCACACTAGTTTCCAATTTTCCCAGCAGTTTTTGCTGAATAGTGAGTAGTTATCCCAGAAGCTGGGGTCTTTGGGTTTATCAAACACTAAATTGTTAAAGTTATTGCCTAGATTGCCCTGATATCCTATCCTATGCCACTGATTGACTACTCTATTTCTTAGCCAGTACCAAATGGTTTTGATGACCTCTGCTTTATAATATAGTTTTAGATCTGGTACAGCAAGACCACCTTCCTCTGCTTTTTTTTTTCATTAATTCCTTTGAAATCCTTGACCTTTTGTTCTTCCAAATGAACTTTGCTACTATTTTTTCTAGATCTGTAAGATAATTTCTTGGGAGGTTGATGGGTATGGCACTAAATAAGTAGAGTAGTTTGGGTAGTATTGTCATTTTTATTATATTTGCTCTGCCTACCCATGAGCACTTAATGTTTTTCCAATTGATTAGGTCTGATCTTATTTGTGTGGAAAGTGTTTTGTAGTTTAGTTCATATAGTTTCTGACTTTTCCTTGGCAGATAGATTCTTAAATATTTTATACTATCAATCATTATTTGGAATGGAATTTCTTTTTGTATCTCTTGCTGCTAAACTTTGTTGGTAATATATAAAAATGCTGCTGATTTATATGGATTTATTTTGAACCCTGCAACTTTACTAAAGTTGTGAATTGTTTCTAGTAGTTTTTTAGTTGAGTCTCTAGGGTTCTCTAAGTATAGCATCATGTCATCTGCAAAGAGTGATAATTTGGTTTCTTCATTACCTACTCTAATTTTTTTTATCTCTTTTTCTTCTCTTATTGCCAATGCTAACATTTGTAATACAATATTCAATAGTAATGGTGACAGTGGGCAGCCTTGTTTCACTCCTGATCTTATTGGAAATGATTTTAGTTTGTCTCCATTACATATGATGCTTGCTGATGGTTTTAAGTAGATGCTACTAATCATTTTAAGGAAAAACCCATTTACTCCTATACTTGGTGGTGTTTTTAATAGGAATGGGTGTTGGATTTTATCAAACGCTTTTTCTGCATCTATTGAGATAATCATATGGTTTTTGTTAGTTTGGTTATTAATATAATTAATTATGCTGATAGTTTTCCTAATATTGAACCAGCCCTGCATTCCTGGTATAAATCCTACTTGGTCATAGTGTACTATCTTGGGGATGACTCTCTGTAATCTCATTGCTAATATTTTATTTAAAATTTTTGCATCAATATTCATTAGGGAAATTGGTCTATAGTTTTCTTTCGCTGTTTTCACCCTACCTGGTTTAGCGATCAGCACCATATCGGTCTCTTGGAAGGAATTTGGTAGTATACCTTCTGTCCCTCTTTTCTCAAATACTTTATATAGTATTGGAATTAATTGTTCTTTGAATGTTTGGTAGAATTCACATGTAAATCCATCTGGCCCTGGAGATTTTTTCTTAGGGAGTTGGTTAATAGCTTGTTTTATTTCTTTTTCTAAAAAGAGGTTATTTAAGTAATTTATTTCCTCACATCTGTTAACCTGGGCAATCTATATTTTTGTAGATATTCCTCCATTTCATTTAGATTATCAAACTTACTGGCATAAAGTTGGGCAAAGTAACTCCTAATTATTGTTCTAATTTCCTCTTCATTGGAGGAAAGTTCTCCCTTATCATTCTTGAGAATAACAATTTGATTTTTCTCTTTCCTTTTTCTTATCAAATTAACTAAAGGCTTCTCTACTTTGTTGGTTTTTTCGTAAAACCAACTCTTAGTTTTATTTATTAAATCAATACTTTTCTTATTTTCAATTTTATTAATTTCCCCTTTTATTTTTAGAATTTCCAATTTGGTATTTAATTGAGGGTTTTTAATTTGTTCTTTTTCAAGTTTTTTTAAAATAATAAGCCCAATTCGTTGATCTTTCCTTTCTCTATTTTATGCAAGTAAGCATCTAGAGATATAAAATTGCCCCTTATAACCGCTTTGGCCATATCCCACAAATTTTGGTATGTTGTCTCATTATTGTCATTCTCCTGGATGAAATTACTGATTGTGTCTATGATTTGCTCTTTCACTCAATCATTCTTCAGGATTAGATTATTTAATTTCCAATTAACTTGTGGTCTATTTTCTCCTGGCCTTATATTGCAAGTGATTTTTATTGCATCATGATCTGAAAAAGATGTGTTTACTCTTTCTGCCTTTCTGCATTTGATTTTGAGGTGTTTATGCCCTAATACATGGTCAATTTTTGTATAAGTTCCATGGACCACTGAGAAAAAAGTAAACTTCCTACTGTCTCCATTCAACTTTCTCCATAGATCTAATATACCTAACTTTTCTAACAATTGGTTTACCTCCCTAATTTCTTTCTTATTTATTCTGTGGTTTGATTTATCTAATTCTGAGAGAGCAAGGTTGAGATCCCCCACTAGTATAGTTTGGCTGTCTATTTCTTCTTGCATCTCTCTTAATTTCTCCCCTAGGAATTTGGATGCTATTGCACTTGGTGCATATATATTTAGTATTGATATTGCTAAATTATCAATGGTACCCTTTAATAAAATATAGTTTCCTTCCTTACCTCTTTTGATTAGCTCTATCTTGGCTTTTACTTGATCTGAGATAAGGATTGCTACCTCTGCTTTTTTTTGCTCTCTTGAAGCGTAATAGGTTCTGCTCCAGCCTTTTACCTTCACCCTGTATGTGTCACTCTGCTTTAGCTGTATTTCTTGTAGACAACATATTGTGGGATTCTGGTTTTTAATCCAGTCTGCTATCTGTTTCTGCTTTATGGGAGAGTTCATCCCATTCACATTCACAGTTAAAATAACTAATTCTTTATTTCCTGCCATCTTATTTACCCAAGTTATGT
>JAJPUD010001518.1:264552-422175 GCA_023553655.1 Myrmecobius fasciatus | reverse complement strand
ACACACACACACACACACACACACACACACACACACACACACACACACACATCTCCAAGTACCAATTGAACATTTCAAACTAGATGTCTCAGATAGCTCAAACTCAACATGTCCAGAGAACTCATTACCTTGTTCCAAAAATGTTGCCCCATTCCAAACTTCTCCATTATTATCTGAGGCACTACTATTCTTTTAGTCATCTATGATAACAACCTTAGTGTTTTCCTAATTGCTTTTTTTCCTCCTAACACACATAAATAACTAATTTCAAAATCTTGTCATTTGTATCCCAACAATGTCTCTAGCAGACATCACTCTTCTAAATTTGCCCAGCCATTACACACTGGTTCAGACTCTCATCTCTTCTTGCCCACTACAACATTTTCCTATTTGATCTTCCTGCCTCAAATCTCCGTTTCTCTTACTCATGCTCTTTAGAGCTGCCAAAGTGATTTTTGCTGAAGTACAACTCTGATCAAGCCTACTATCTCCTAACTCCCCCATCATTCCCTCGGATAACACCAATAAAACCAATACATATTTGTCTTCAGGATCAATTTAAATTTCGGTTTGTGACTTTTAAAGCTTTTCATAGTCTGAATTCATCTTAACATTGCACCATACTCCCTGCCTCTCATTTAGTGATCCTTCCACACCACCTCATGAATAGCTACTATCTTCCATACCCAGAATGCACTTCTCTCTTATACCTGTTGAATCCCTGGTTCCATTGGGTCATACTTGATTCCTTACTTTCTCTCACTTTCTTATTCAGTCAATTGCAAGTCCTATCATTAACACTTTTGGAACACCTCTCATATACTCTCACTTCTGTCATCTGACACTGTCACTACCCTGGTGAGGGCTCCCATTACCTCCCTTAGGGACTATTGCATTAGTCTGCTAGTAGGACTCCCTGTGTCAACCTCTCTCCATTCTAGTATTCAGCTGACAAATTTATTTTCCTAAAGTATATCTGACCGCACCACACATAAACACCACAACTTTCCTAACTGCAGTGGCTCAAATCTAAAATCCTCTGGCTTATGAAGCTCTTAATTACCTGGTTTTTTCTTCCTACCCCTTTCTTACCCCTCTTACCCCCTTCTCTGACATATTGTATGATTCATTAACACCTGCTGCCTCTTTGATGTTTCTCACACATAACACTTTGTCTTCCAATATCTCCAAACATTTTCACTGACTGTCTCTCATGTCAGAAACTTTCTTTTCATCTTCATCCCCTTGCTTTCCTCACTTCTTTCAGGTCTCACATTCTATGAATAAGCTTTCCCAATCCCTCTTAATTCTACTTCCCTCCTTTTGTTGATTATCTCTATTTCATCCCAAATATATCTTGGTTACACCTAGTTATTTGCATATTATCTCTTCCATTTAGTTCAAGCTCCTTGAGAGAAGGGGATTATTAGTTTTTTCTCCTTTATTTCTTCAGGACTTAATATAGGACCTGATATATAGAAAAAAAAATACTTCATAAATGCTTGTTGAGGGGATTCAACTCAAGATGTATTTTAATTTTGTAAAAGAGGAAGAAGAAACAAATGTCCTTTTAGAAACTTTATTGGTTAAAAGGGCATTGAGGGAGTTTCAAAAACAAAAACAACTACCTGGCACTTCTTCAGGAGTTAAAGGGGAGTAGGAATTGTACTCTTTTGAGAATTTTGTTAGCAAAAGGAGGAATATATTAGTATAGAAAGAAGAGGTAAAATGACTGTTTCTCATAACTGGCCTGCATGTGAAATACAGACATACATACATACACACACACACACTCACAAAACAAAACAAAACAAACAAACAAAAAAAACACTAGAGGATTGTGGGGATTATATAACAGATGAACCTAATCTTAAGGAAGAAAACAAGAAAACAAACATTTATTAAGCATTGGATAGATGCCAAGCATGCTAATGTCATTATACTTATTATCTTATTTGATCCTCACAATAACTCTGAGAAGTAGGCACTATTAATATTCTCATTTAACAGCTGAGGAAACTGAAACAGACAGAGGTCAAGTGATTTATTTAGGATCATATAACTACTATATGTCTGAGGCCAGATTTCAACTAAACTCTTCTTGACTTCAGGTCCTGACCCTATCCTCTATACAATGTAATGGACTCCTGACAAAGGAGCTAAAAAGAATTGAATTTTCATTCTCTCTGTCTCTGTCTCTTTCCCCTTTCTTTCCTCCATCCCTCTCTCCCATTTTTTTTTGTCTCTGTCTCTCTGTATCTGCCTCTGTCTCTTTCTTTTTGTCTCTATCTCTGTGTATGTCTGTTTTTTCTCTATCTCTGTGTATCTCTATCTGCCTCTTTCTGTCTCTGTATGTCTCTGTCTTTCACAAATACACAGTGGCTAGGTGTTAAAATATATCAAATATATCAATGAAACAAGTCAGGTTGGGATAGTAGTATAGGTTAATTGGAGGGCATTACTTAGTGAAAGAATAGTCACATGCAAACTAATCTTCCTTAACTGAAGGAAATTGAGGGACTTGGGGGGAAAAAATGAATCTAAGGAACTATTTTATTTTGCCTCTTAGAAAACTGGAGAATGGCTAAAAAGATTGTAGAATATTGACATAACAGAATAAAAGTGAACCATAAGAAATGACAAAACAGACTATTTCAGAGAATTCTGGTAGTATGAACTCATTGGAATTATTCCCCTTTGTTTTCAGAATTTTATTCTTTAGCATTTCCCATCTTTCCTGGACTGACTCCCCATGTAATATTTCAGTTCACAGATCCCTACCTACCTCCTCTCTGAATTCTTTGAATATGCTTTCCTAACATCTAAAGTACATTTCAGATTTGCCCAGATTTCCTCTCTGCTATCACAAATTCAAGAAGAAAGGCACTTTTTCCTCCCAGGGTCCCTATCATTCCTACCCCAGGAACCAGTTTCTTCCTATTAGTGAGAATCTTATCCAGAAGAGAATACCCTCTTTTTGATTTTCCCACCTTTTGAAGGATGGAATTATCATTAAGGCATGCCAAGAAATCATCTTCTGTTAGTTTATGGCAGAAGAGATCTCCAGTAGGTGTCCGGATGATCAAAGGCTTCCATAACTACTCTATCTTGGCCCTGGTACCAGGGTTGTGATGTTTCTCTTTCCCATTTCTGTCTAGTTGTTCTTTCTAAATGACAAAATAACTTTTGTCCCTTCTTCTACTGATATTAATCCAAATATGTTGTTATACTTCTTGTTTCCTAATATTCTTAAAAGAAAATAACTATCTAAATTGAGGTAACAGGAATATATTGGCAAATGTTTTACCATCAGATCTGAGATCAGTTGAGTATATGCAGGATATACTTTTAAATCAAATTTACATAATTAAGATTTTCTCCATAGTTTTTAAAATCTAAAATTTAAAACATTTTAAAAACATTAATCAATTTGCATTAAATCATGTATTAAATTTTGTATTAAATCTACCCTGATTTGCATGGTTTGCGAATTTCTTAGGCTCATACTTAAAATTTAATAATTAGCTCTTAAGATCTGGCTTTCTTATACCCTGGATATAGGTAAGCACACTTCTTCTTCCCCTATCCCTTTATATGCAGTCTTTTTATATGTATAGATTGCTTCCATAATGTAAGGCTCCTGATAACAAGCATTGTTTCATTTTAAGCTTTATGTCACTCTTCCTCTATGTTTGAACAAGTTAAAGATTCTGTTGAAATTGCCTCCAGTGATTATATCTAAAGAAAGAGACTAATCAAGCAGTCAATATTTTTAAATATCTACTGTGTGCTTAAGTGCTGAAGGTACAAAACAATAAAACAAAACAAACAAAAAATCCTGTCCTCCAGGAGCTTACACTCTAATAAGGGGAGACAGAAAACAAACACATTATATATTTATTTATATTTGGACAAACCCACATACTCAAAGAGAATCTCTGATAGGCTTTCCAGAAGGGAAAAATATGTGTGCTATTTGATCTGTTGTCAGAGAGACTTCTGCCTTCTGAAAGCCCAAATGTATCTGGCTTTCATTAGCAAGTCCAATATAATGACAGGCTATTGCACTAATACTGGTTTAAGATGATGAAAACCTGCCCTAAAATGGTGAAAATGTGAGGGGAAAGAAGGAAGCATCTTCAATAGGTATTACAAAGGTGAGATTGACTAATCTTGGCAACAGATTGGATCTAGGAGGTGAGAAATGCCAAGGAATCCAAGATGAACCTGAGGGACTTTAAGGATGGTGCTATTCTCTACAATTACAGAGAACATAAGAATGTAAAGATAATGAGTTCTGCTTTGGCCATATTAAGTTTAAGATGTCTATTGGCCCTCTAGTTCAAGAACAATTATGGTATTGGATCTGAGGGCATGGAAAATCAAGCACCAGGTTTGAGTAGTAGCAATTATCAAATGATATCACCTAAAATTAGATTAAAACTCTCTTATGGAAGAAATTTGCTAGTAATGATAACTTCTTGTCACAGGGTTCTTTTCAAGCTGATCTGGACTTCATGGCCAGCTTTCTTTAAGTTTATTTATTTATTTATTTTTTATTAAAGCTTTTTATTTGTATAACATATGTATGGGTAGTTCCCCAGCATTGATCTTTACAAAGCTTCCCATTACAGATTTCACCCCCCAGTCCCCTCCTCTCCCCTAGATGGCAGAAAGTCCACTACATGTTAATAATGTTGAAATATTTGACAAGTTATGCAAGAAAAATCCTATCTACAAGAAAGAAAAGAAAATCAAAGAAAGGCAACACAATGCAAGCAAACCTCAATAGAGAGCATGAAAATGTTACATTGTGGTCCATATTTCATATCCCTCTCTCTGGGTGTATATGGTTTTCTTCAGTGAACAATTGGAACTGGTTTGAGACAATTCTTTGTTGCAGAGAGCCTTGTCCATCAGAATTGATCATCATGTAATACTGTTCTTGCTGTGTATGATGATCTCCTGGTTCTGCTCGTTTCACTCAGCATCAGTTCATGCAAGTCTCTCCAGGCCTCTCTGAAATCGTCCTGCTGATCGTTTCTTTTTTTTTTTTAATTAAAGCTTTTTATTTGTATAACATATGTATGGGTAGTTCCCCAACATTGATCTTTACAAAGTTTTCCATTACAAATTTTACCCCCAGTCCCCTCCCCTCCCCTAGATGGCAGGAAGTCCACTACATGTTAATAATGTTGAAATGCTTGAGAAGTTATGCAAGAAAAATCCTATCTACAAGAAAAAAAAAAAGAATCAGAGAAAGGCAACACAATGCAAGCAAATGTCAATAGAGATCATGAAAATGTTACGTTGTGGTCCATATTTCATTTCCCTCTCTCTGGGTGTATGTGGTTTTCTTCAGTGAACAATTGGAACTGGTTTGAGACAATTCTTTGTTGCAGAGAGCCATGTCCATCAGAATTGATCATCATGTAATACTGTTGTTGCCATGTATAATGATCTCCTGGTTCTGCTCGTTTCACTCAGCATCAGTTCATGCAAGTCTCTCCAGGCCTCTCTGAAATCGTCCTGCTGGTCGTTTCTTACAGAGCAATAATATTCCATAACATTCATATACCATAATTTATTCAGCCACTCTCCAATTGATGGGCATCCCTTCAGTTTCCAGTTTCTAGCCACTACAAAAAGGGCTGCCACAAACATTCTTGCACATGTGGGTCCCTTTCCCTCCTCTAAGATCTCTTTGGGATATAGGCCCAGCAGAAACACTGCTGGGTCAAAAGGTATGCACAGTTTGATAACTTTTTGAGCATAGCCCCAAATTGCTCTCCAAAATGGTTGGATCCGTTCACAGTTCCACCAACAATGTATCAGTGTCCCAGTTTTCCCACATCCCCTCCAACATTCATCGTTATCTTTTCCTGTCATTTTAGCCAATCTGACAGGTGTGTAGTGGTACCTCAGAGTTGTCTTAATTTGCATTTCTCTGATCAATAGTGTTTCTTTAAGTTTTAAGTAGAAGTTGAAACATTGATTAGATATCTTTATTGAAAGGTCTAATGGTAAGAACAATAGATTCAGAGCCAATCTGAATTAGGATCCCAGTCTACTCTGCTATAAAATTATACTTGTATATACTTATATATTATACTTGTACTATCTACCTCATAGGATTACTGTGCAAAAAAGCATTTTGTGTGTCTCAAATCATGTGGCAAATCTGTTACCAAAGTATTTGTATAATACCAATGTATTATACAAAGTATAGAGATATTTAAGGTCACATTGTTTTATGCAGTATAGAAATTTAGTGGACAATGTGAGAGAAAACCTAAATGTGACCCCTTCCACTCTGTTTGCTTTTGGCATGCTCTGAACTAGGGCCCTGGGGATGAGAAGGAAGCCCATTAATCTATTACTGGTTTACCCAAGCCAGCAGATCTTTCAATTTCTCATCTGATTACTGGTTTACCCAAGCCAGCAGATCTTTCAATTTCTCATCTGATCAGAGACTGTGCTCCATGGAGAAATGAGATAGCTGCTTTAACCCCAGCTCAGAAGTCCTAGATCATATGCTCTGTGCCAGCATGGGGCATCTGGCAGGGCAGGTAAGAGGAATGGGGAATGACTGTAGGGGAATCCATTGGTGGCCCCATTAAAGCAAGGTAATAAGGCTGTACAAAGTAGGAAGAAGGCAGAGGAGTGTCCCCTTGTTAGTCACTTTTCAAGCTCAAGCTTATATAAGTGAGCTGACCTTGAACTTGGTGCGTGATCAAAGATTAGACTTTTGGGAAGAGATGGGTGGTTAGGAGACAAAGAGTAGAGTGTGTCTTTTTCCACAAAAGCAATGGAAGAAAGAGGATGTGGATAAAGAGGTAAAGAGTGCCTGTAGCAGCACAATTCCACACACTCCAAGAGAACCTCTGATAGGCTTTCAGGAAGGGAAAATAATTGTGTGCTAATTGGTTTGTTGACAGAAAGAGTCCTGCCTTCCTGCCTTCTGAAAGCCCAAATGAATCTCACCTTCATTAGCATGCCCAATTTTCCATAAATAACAGGAGCCTGCAAAATTTCTCTCCAGCCACCTTGCTTTCCTCTTCTCTACCCTTCCCCAAAACACTCCCCTTTCCTCTCGTTTCCTAGAGTGCCCCCTGTCAAAGCAAAAGCAGGAGAGAGAAATTGGTTTCTAATTGTGAACATTAGAACTGAGGAGAGCTGCCTGAGTGAAAGTGGGTGTGCTAAAACAAGCACAAATTGAATCTTACTTCTGCTGTAGCGCAGGTTTCAGACAGGTCATTTTTAAGGACACTCTGGGGAAAAGAGGGAATACCAGAACTCTCTCCTCACCATCCTGCTTGCAAATAAGAATTAGGGCAGCTCTTTTATCAGCCCAGGTGGATCTTAAATTCCCTGTTCTTTCTCCTGCCTCCTCCTCCACCTAAGCAGATAAATGAATAGAAAATGTTCTACAGTCAGGGAACAGACCCTCCTTTACCTCCTTGACCAGACCTTCCGTCTTTATGAACTACACAATATTTGTTATAACTCACAGTATTGTAAAAAAGCTACTAAAGAAATAAGGGGAAGGAAAATGAGCAAGTCAACTTATACCTGCTGAGAGAGGCAAGAGAAAAAGCAGAAATTATCTTCCTTTGGTCTTTCCTTTAGGGAGTGAGGAAGGCTAGCAGACACTACACTCCCATCCTCTCTCTAAAGAATATCTCTAGTAAGATTTTTCTTGCACAACAATGATAAGTTTGGAAATATGTATACATATATTCTATTTGCCAATATTTTAACATAATTAACGTGTAGTGGATATCCTGCCATCTAGGGGAGGGGTGGGGAAGTTGGGGGGAAAAATTTGTAATGGAAAGCTATGTAAGGGTTATTGTTGAAGAATTACCCACACATATGTTATGCAAATAAAATAAAATTTAAAAAAAAAAAGAATATCTCTAGGCCAGTACAGCTGAAAAGCTCTCTCTGGTGGTCACTAGGAAATGTTTTCAATTGAAAGAGAGAGAAGACAAGTGCTAAGCAATGTCAGCAAAATAGTAGACATTGGCAGGGGTGGGGGTAAGGTGATATTTTCAGAGGCATTCAAAATATCAGACTGTGACACAAGGTCAAGTGAGAAATTCTGAAACATTAGCTAGTTGATAGCTAGGGATCTGTGAACATAGATAAAAGCTAAATCTATAGGCCAAACATATCCGCATGCTAATTGCAGAGAGAAAATTAGTATGATGCTTTGACTCCAAAGTCTAGCTTTGTAACTTGTAAATTCATTTGGTAAATGAATTTCTTCTTTGGATATAAGATTCCTCATCTGGGGGGCAGATAGGAGGCAGAGTGGATAGAGAAACAGCCCTGAAGTCAGGACTTGAGTTCAAATTTGACCTCAGACATTTAACACTTCCTAGCTGTGTGACCCTAGGTAAATCACTTAATTCCAATTTTCTCAGGAAAAAAAAGAAAGAAAAAGATTCCTTATTTGTCAAATGATTTGATGGTTCCAAAGACTTCCCAAGGTCTTCCCAACTTACAGATTATACAACTCTATAACAAAATTTATATAACAAATTCATTCAAATTTGTTGAATTTTAGCTTTAATATGGATTTGGGAAGATCACTCCACTGTCCAAATTGCCCTTCTTTTGAGGAGTTGGTGTGCATAAGATGGAACTGATCTCAAAATATACTCAAATCTCTAAGCCATCCTCTGGGTTCAAATTTTTCTTTCCTATGTGTGAAAGGATCTCAAAATCAGTGATGTAAAATCAAAATAATCATTTAGTCCAATGCCTCTTATTTTATATATAAAAGAAAGAGGCTCACTGGAATAAAGTGACTTGTCCAAGATTACATGGGAAGCTTCCAACACTACCCATTTTACTTTGAGCCACTGGTTCTACCTTTCCATTTAAGCCATTTTTCACTAAGATCTCTTGGGTAACTTAATATACATAGCTAATCTAGAGGAATGTTTGAAGAATAGATTTTTTAAAAGGGTAGGGTGGTTCTTTGAGTCTTAAGACACAGTGGAAGGTATTGATATGAATGTAAAATATCTGGATGTCTCTGGAGAGATAAAATAAATGGGATGAACTGGCCATGAGTGACCTTGAATAGAATGTAGAGATTCATTTAAGGAGTACAAGAAGGGAACATTCCCACAGCCCTCAGAGAAAACCCTCAGGGTGAAAAGGCTATTTTTGAGACAATAGAGTAAAAGAGTTACTTTCCTGGATAGGATGACAAGTGCCATCATCTGGAAGAACTGCAAATGCCTGCTAAAATAGTCAGCTATGGAATGGATGACTATGCAAAACAATGAAACAGTGTTGAGAACTGAATTATAGCAGATAGAGAATAAAGAACAACAGGAAAGAGGAAAAAATGAATATACTGATTTTTATCTTGTGGGGAAAAAAATCAAAGTAGGATTTTGAACCCAGGTCTTCTGACTCCTCAATCAATACTTTCCCCATTGTATTTTGTAACTGCTTCTTAGGTCAATGCTGAATTGGAACCCTTCCATGCTTTAGTAGATTATCTAATAAATTATTAAGGACCACAAAAATCCATCATCTGATGACCAGGTCTCTGGCTAATGATGAACTTCTCAAACTTTATATAACTTAGTCCTTTGATCATAGAAACAGTGCTTTCTAATTTAGTAGGAATATCAAAACTGTATCTGTGTCTCTGCGTAACTGTCTCTCTGTCTGTCTGTCAGTCCTTCTGTCTTTGTGTGCGTGTGTATGTATCCTTCACCCTCTATTTTAGAGCCTACTCTATGACAGACACTGTTCTAAGTGTTGGAGATACAAAGCAAAGTAAAGATGAGTCCCAACCCTTTTGCTAGGGAATGTGGACAATTGACTTTTTATAAGAGTACATTTGTCAAGTGCTACCCAATCTCTCATTTCCACTCATAAGTTATATCTCTCATGTTAGGTGATAACCTTGACTCAATAAAGATACATATCTTCAATGATCAGATTCATTTGTTCATTCATGAAGTTCAGCTTGATGTTATTTGTCTAATGAATATTAATTGAAGAGTTACTGTATACAAAAAATCTTGATGAGGACTGTGCGGGATACAAAGATAAATACAACATGGTCTTTGATTTCAAGGGATTTAATATATAATAAAAAATACAGAATATATAGGGCATACCAAAAGTCTTACCATAGATTTTAACTTTTGACTTTTGGGATATCCTATGTAATATAAATAAATATAATATAACACCACATATGATACGTGCTTCAGGAGAGATATAAGCAAAAACCAAAACCAGATTGCTGGTAAATCAGGAAAGTCTTAAAGCCTTCAAGCTTTACCTTGTGGGATAGGTAGGATTTTAAAATGTACAAATGAGAAGAGATTATATTAAAAGCAAAGGGAATGAGTGGATAGAGCACCAGACCTGTAGTCACGAAGACTTGAGTTCAAACCTGATCTCAGACACTTAATACTTCCTAGCTGTGTGACCCTGGGCAAGTCACTTAACCCCAACTGCCTCAGCAAAAAAAAAAAAAAAAAAAAAAAAAAGCAAAGGGAATGGCACAGAAAGAAAGCCAGGCTGAACTAACAATGTTTGATGATGTCAAGAAGCCCAATTTGGATGGGAAATGAAGTTCATATAGAGAGAACAAGGGTCAAGAAAGTAGAAAGATGATAAATTATAAAATGATGGAATCTTTACTAATTCCCACATTTAGGGAACAAAGTAATATAATACAACTCATAAAAAGGAATATAATTGGGACAGTGAATCATTTTAGTGTCATTTCTTCATCTTGGCTACTGTCTTTCTTGGGTTCCCCCCATCCCTCCCTTTTGGGGAATGAATAATTATTTGATAATTGTGGTCAATATACATCCTTCTTTATTCTTTACAGTATTCCAGGAATTAGACATTCCCAAACATTTACCAGAGAATGAAACATATTGCTATCTTGCATGGCATGTTGGGCAAACCACCCAGTCTTGGGTCACAGCTAGACTGCTATGAAACCCTAGGATTCCTGAAGATTGCTATTGTCTTTGTTCCAGTAAATAGAACCCAATAGGGGAAAGATCCTATATAAATTAAAAAGCTACCACTCCAGGCTCCAATGTAACACAATCTCCCAATTCTCACTTTCTCAGCAGCTTAATATCTGGAAAAATTAATGATAACAACAAAAAACTCTTTGAAATTTTTCAAATAGTTGTTTTATTCTATTTTTAGTTAATCATTTCCTTGATCTGAAAAAAATAAATTTGTGTTCCATTGTATTGAAATGCAAAAGCCATTCCTTTTATTTTCCATTTAGTTCCATCAGACTTTTTCCACAATAGTTCCCTCTCTCATTAATCTTTAATCTTTCTCCTCTCCCAGTTCTTTCCAACTGCCTACAAATATCTCCAAATCTTCTGAATACTTAAAAACAACTGTCTCTAGATCCTATTTTTCACTCACACTTGCATCCCACATCTCTCCTCCATCTAAAACCTGATTCCTAGTAAATATTACCCACATTGCTTCTACTTCTTCTTCTAAATACTTCTCAACCCTCTGCAATGTGACTTTTGATTTCCCTGCTCAATTTAAATTTTGCTCTCCATAGTTTCTCAATCATCAAATTTATGTATCTCTCAGTAGTATTTACCCTTGTTGACCACTCCCTAAGTTCCATAAATTTGGGGTTTAGTGACAGTGATTTTTCTTGGTTTTCCTTCACGAAATCCAGCTACTTATTCTCTGTCTTTTCTACTGATCCATCAGTCACATCACAGTAACTGTGGACAGACCCTACTCTATATTTTGGGTGGTCTTCTCTTCTTTTTCAGTGATCTAATCAACTTATAAGATTTTAATTATCATCTCTATGATGACTGCCAGCTTTGCTATTCATTTAGATCCAGGACCACATCACCATGAGGCAGTTGGGTATTTCCAATTAGATATCTGAAGTCATCATAAATTCAATATGTCCTCATTATCTTTCACTATTAAATCCATCCTTTTTCTAACTTGTCTTATTTCTGTTGAGGGGATCATTAATCTTTCAGTATTATCCATGCTGGAAAAATGAAAGCAAAAAAATTATGTATCAATCTGCAATCAGAGTCCAGCAGTTCTTTCTTTGAAGGCAGATTGCTCTTTTCATCATAACCCCTTCAGAATTGTCTTGGATTATTGTAATGAGAATAGCTAAGTCATTCACAATTGGTTATTGCACAATTTATATACAATGTTTTCCTGGTTCTTCTCATTTCACTTCGCATCAATGCATATAAGTATTTCCAGGTTTTTATGAAAGCATTCTGTTTATCATTTCTTATAGCAAAATGGGATTCCATCACATTCACATACTAAAATTCATTCAGTCATTCTCTAATTGATGAACATCCTCACAATTTCTACTTCTTCATCACCATATAAAAAGCTACTACAAATATAAGAGCCTTCTCCTTGTTCTTTGATCTTTATGGGATACAGACCAAATAGTTTACTACTGTGTCAAAAGCAGTTTTATAGTTTTTTAGGCATAGTTTCAAATTGCTCTCCAGAATGAAGTGGATCAGTTCATGACTTTACCAACCGTGCATTAGGGTTCCAATTTTTCTTCCAATATCCCTTCCAACATCTGTCATTTTTCTTTACTATCATATTAGCAAATCTGACAGGTGTGAGGTAGTACTCTGAAGTTGTTTTAATTTGAATTTCTTTAATAAGTACTGATTTAGGGTATTTTTTCATTTAACTATAAATAGCTTTGATTTTTCCTTTTGAAAACTGTCTCTTCATATCCTTTGACCATTTATCAATTGGGGAATGGCATTTATTCTTATAAATTTGAATCTTTTTCCCAATTAAAAAATGTTTTATTGTATCTTGATGTCTTATGGAGTCAGTCATTTCCACTTGTCCAATTTCAATAGTTTCTTTTGTTTTTAATTGTTTTATATTTTCTGGTTATTCATGTACATTTTTAAAAAAATCATTTCTTTCTAAATCATGTTGAGAGAGAAAAATCAGAACAAAACAGAAAAAACACAAAAGAAAAAAAAACAGAAGAAAAGGGAAAAAATGAAGATAGCATGTATTTACATTCAGTCTCTATACTTCTCTCTCTGGATGAAGATAGCATTTTCCATCCCAGTTTACTAGGATTTCCTTGGTTCATTGAACCACAGAGAAGAACCAAGTCTGTCATAGTTGATCAAAGTACAATCTTGTTGTTACTGTGAACAATATATTCCTGGTTCTACTTGTTTTGTTCAGCATTAGTTTGTGTAAGTCTTTCTAGGATTTTCTAAAATCAACTTGTTCATCAATTTTATAGAATAATAATATTCTATTACTTTCATATACTTATTCAATCATTCCCCAATTGATAGGCATCCCTTCAATTTCCAATTCTTTGCCACCACAAAAAGAGCTACTATAAATATTTTTGAACATGTGGATTCTTTTCCCTTCTTTATGATTTCCTTGAGATAAAGAATCAGTAGTGGCACTGCTTGATCAAAGAATGTGCACAGTTTGACAGTCCTTTGAGCATAGTTCCAAATTGCTCCCCAGAATGGTTAGATTATTTCACAACTTCACCAACAATGCATTAGTGTTCCAGCTTTCTTTCATTCCTTCCAACATTTATCATTATTTTTTCCTGTCATCTTAGCCAATCTGAGATAATTCCTCAAAGTATTAAAATTAGAACTCTGAGTCACCATTTTCTTCAGTGAACTTTTGTGCCCTTTTTCCCATTTTAATACTTTAAAACCAGTATTGGTCAATACTGGTTTTAAAGAGTTCTTTTCTTCAATAAATTTTTGTACCTCTTTTTATATTTGACCAATTCTGCCTTGTAAGGATTTCTTTTTTTCAGTGGATTTTTATGCCTCTTTTACCATTTGGCCAAATCAGTTTTTACAATGATTTTTCTTCAGTAGTTTTTTTTGCCTCTTTTACCAAGACATTGATTCTCTTTTCATAATTATCTTGCACCTCTTTTCTCCCCCCCCATTTTCTCAACTTGTTATTTGATTTTTTAAATCTGTTTGGCACTAGTCTCAGGAAATTTTGTTGAGCCTTCTGTCCACTTCAGATTTTTCATTGAGCTTTTACTTGTAGTTTTTTTTTGACATTATTGTCTTCTGACTTTCTGTCTCAATCTTCCCTGTCACCACAGTAATTTTTTATTGTCATAGTTTTTGTTTTGTTTGCCAATTTCCTAAATTATTTCTTGACTTTTAACTTCATGTCACAATTGAATCAGGCTTCTAGAGGCACTGTACCAAGCTTCAGTTTTTTCATGTTGCTATTTTCTTTGGGAGTTTAAAAGTTTTGGGTGGTATGATCTAAGGAGAACCGTAGTCATGGCTCTTCTGATCTATGCACTAGTCTTCACTCAGGAATGGACTTTGTTTTCCTGCAGCCACAGGTGTTAGAGCTATTCTTGGCCCTGGTAACTATGACCTGGTCCCCTTCAATTTTGCAGCCACAAGCACTTTTGCTTCTTTATGCCTTGGAACTGAGAAGGGGCCTCTATTCCCCTGCTAGCAACCACAAGCACTCATCCTCCCTTTAGAACTGTGAGCAGAGACCTCACTTCCCTGTGGCCACAAGTGCTATTGCTTATCTTCACCCTTGAACTGAAGCCATAACTGTTTATTGATAATTTCAACAGGATCCCCAACTGGGTCCCAGCAAAGGGTCCACTATAATCTGTTTTTGACCAGCTATCTAATTCTCTTACCATTTGTGATACAAGAATTTTCAAGGCTGATGCTGCTATTTTTTCAGCCTCCTGCAAAACCTGCAGTTCTGTGTGTAGAGCACTCTGGATCAACCATCACTCCAGTATCACAAATCTTTCCTCCTGATCTCTTAAGTTGTCTTGAGCTGGAAAAATATCTTGCCCTCACCTTTTGTTGACTCGGCCATTCTGGAATTGATTTGAGGCATTATTGCAAAGTTGTTTGAAGAGGAGTGTTGATTGAGTTCACTTAAGTTGCTACCTGTACCACCAACTTGGGTCCATTGAACATAAGGCGTTTTGATGGGAGAAACCGTTTTTAGTAGCCTTTTTATATTGAGTGTTATAATAATGACATTTATATAATAGATATAACATTATATAATATATCAGAATATATTATATAATGTTAATAAATATCTGTTGCATTGAATTGGAAAAAAATCTTGTCATATCTTTCTCTACAATACCTCTATCAATGACACTCTTCAACAATGTAATGTTTCAAACCAGTTCCAATTGTTCAGTGAAGAAAACCATACACACCCAGAGAGAGGGATATGAAATATGGACCACAACATAACATTTTCATGCTCTCTATTGATGTTTGCTTGCATTGTGTTTCCTTTCTCTGATTTTTTTGTTTTCTTGTAGATACGATTTTTCTTGTACAACAATGATGTGTGGAAATATGTATACATATACATATATTCAATTTGTCAAGTATTTTAACATAATTAACATGTAGTGGATTTCCTGCCATGTAGGGGAGGGGTGGGGATTAGGGGGGAAAATTTGTAATAGAAAGCTTTGTAAGGGTCAGTGTTGAAGAATTACCTATACATATGTTTTGCAAATAAAAAGTTTTAATAAAAATTAAAAAAAAATACCTCTATCAACCATCCCCTTCTATTTAGTCAAACAACTACCCTATTATTTGAGAACCTGAGCACTTCTAACCTGGATTGTTGCAATAACCTACTCATCAGTCTTATTGCCTTAGGACTCTCAGCCTTCTATTCCATCCTCCACCTAGAAGCCAAAATGATTCTACTAAAGGAAGTCAGGCCAGGTCACTTTAAAAAAAAATAAAATCCATTAGTTCCTATTACTTATAGAAACAAAGATTACAAATTACATTTAGCATTTAAAATCCTCTGATATTTATACCTGGACTACTTTTTCAATCTTATTAAAATTACTCTCATTCCACATCACAAAAGTACTTCTTAATATTCTTTAAATATAGCTTCCCTTTCCCATATTATGACTTTACATACTGGATGTTCTCCATACCTGGAATCCATTGCTTTTTCATCCTCCCTTTAGAATCTCTAGGTTCTTTCAAGGTTTAGTTCAAGTTATCTTCTACATCAAGCATCTTCTAATTCTCTCAGCTGCAAGTGTTTTTATCCCATCCCAATCATCTTATATCAATTTTGTATATATATTTTTATGGATGTATTTTCTCCTTGGTTAGATTATAACCTTGTAGTAAGGAGCTATTTCACTTTTTTCCCCAGAGCCTGCCACATGATAGATGCTTAATAAATGCTTGTTAATGAATTTGTACATTTTGATCTATCAATACCACAGCTAGACATATACTGAAAAATGGCAAACAAAATTATTTACAGCAATACTTTGTGTATAATAGGCTTAAAGGGCTAAAAAAACTATTGCAAATAAGATTAAATATTGCAATGTAAAAAATTATGTGTGAAGAATTTAGAGAACTTTGAGAAGACTTCTATGAATGGATAGAAGTGAAAGGAGGACAATTTGCATAGTGACCACAATAACATAAGAACAAATTTAAAAAAACTTCAGAATTGAACAATGTGACCAAGCATTTCTTCAGAAGATTGATGATGGAGCATGTCTCCTCCCTATTGGCTAAGGATTGGCAGAGTAGAAGTACATAATGTGACTTTTATTTTTAATATGGCCATTGGATTGATGCATTTTGTTTGACTATATTTTTTTAAAAAGGAGTAGGAGAGATGAGTTAGTGAAAGGTGATAGAGATGGATTAAAGAATGGAAGGCATGAAGGAGAACCCATCAATAAAACATAAAAAATACACCAAAGATAAATTCATAAGGGGACAGAAACCAATGAGATAATGTTGTTATTATCTTGTTAAATTTAATACATTCTTTCAAAAATAAAATATACAAGTATTCATAGTTTCATACGTAATCTACTTTTTTTATTCTTAGCATGTTGGGATGTTTATGTGTTGATGATGATTGCTAAATTAATAATGGCAAAGAAAAATATAATTAACATAAATAGAGCCCAAGGGATAGAAAGCCTTGAATGTTAAATGATAAAGTTTGGATTTTATTTTTTGTAGGAAACTGAGAACCATTAAAGGAGTTACATGATTAAAAGAACATTTTCAATTTGGGTTTGGGAATTTTTCAGCTAGGACATCCTTTAGAAATTTGTCTTTCCCCTCTTCTTGTGGTTCCCTCTTCCCCTATGGACTCTGCATCCCTAGATTTACCTTGATGGCAGCTGTTGCTATCTGGATGTGATGGAGACGGCGGAGTGTGCTTTCTCTGTCAATGAAGTAGGAGGCTGCCAGCTGGTGTAGGGTCTCCAGGGACACAGCTGAACTGTTCCCACTTCTCCCAGCCCCAGTAGTTTCACTTGCTTCTGCTTTCCGGCTGAGTTTCCTCTTGTCCACAAAAATAGTCAATGACTCTTCACCTGCATAAACAACCACAGCCTATTGGTATGACCTTCTTTCCCTTCTTTATTCCATGGTACCAGTAAAAACACTCCCTCTCTGCTCTGTATGCAGGGAGATCTTAACTGGATAAATACCTGTGTTACTATCTACCATCACTCCTCAACTGGAATCTGATAATAAGATGCTAAGGAGGAACACATTAGGCTTTCAGAAATTAGCAGATCACTCCCAGTTAGGCGGAGTTGTCACTTAGATACAACCTGAATGAATAAAAATTAATCAAGAAAGGCACCTTCTTTTCACCTCTTCTCTCATCCCAAAATTAAAATTTTATATTTAAAGACAATTTTCCTTGTTCAGGAGTTTCTTTTGTCCTTAAGATGATTATAGAAATATTGAAATGCCAAAACTGATCTTGGATAAAACTTGCCCCTGAGTCCAGAAGGATGTTCTTTCTCACTTTATCTCACCATTTTCCATAGTGCTTATGATGAATTATTAACTTGAGTAAGGTACTTAACCTCTGTTATCTAATATAATTGGATAGTTGGTCCAAACCAACTTCAAGATCTACTCTAACAAAATTTATCACCCAATTTAGATCTTGAGGGCTGTTATCTTTTAATCCTCTAGGCCATTCTACTGCTTTCTTAAGAAACTTGGCACCCAGTTCACAATCTTCCTCTTTACCTAAGATTTACCCTTATACCAAGGGACTTCAACAAAGAACACCCATATCTCCATATGGGAATGATCACATCTTTGAACCTATCATCACTCCGGAGCTTTTCCTATCATGACAACTGACATCCCATTATCCAGTCAACAGCTCCTATCACATCATTTCTTTTGGACTAAGTTTCCTTATCTGGAAAATAGGGATACTAACAGCATCTCCCTCCCAAAGTTGTTTTGAGGACAAACTGAATTAATATTTGTAGATCACTCTACCATCCTCAAGGTACCACATAATACCATTTGCTACTGCTATCATCATCCACATTGACATCAGTATTTATTTGTATGCCTTATTTCTCTTAAATCTAATTTTCATCCCCAATATGAATACCAGAGGCTTCATCTTTCAATCATTCAGCCCTTCAGGGCTCTCCTAGACCTTTGCTCTGACTCTACTTTCCTTCCTTCTCCGTCTCAAACTTTTTAATGAATTAACCAATTTAACTCTACTCTTCTCTTTTCCAAAAAAAGAATCTATTCTTTTTATATATTATCACTTCTCATACCTTACTCAACTCCAACCCTAGATCAATCTTGTCATCTATCCTCTGACTGGGGTATAAACTCTTTGAGGATAAGGACTGCATCTTCTTCATCACCTAGCAAGTGGTATTTAGCATATGTGTAATAAATGCTTGCTGATTATCTGATTGATTAATTTCTATAATCTTTTCTCCAGAAATACATGAATAAATGCCCTAGCCAGGTCCGGGTTATGCTCTCAACCTTCCTCCTTAATGATGTGTTTTTTGATCGAGTTTTCCTACTGGGAATATAGAATTTTAGAACATTAACTTCCTGACAACTTCACAAGAGCTCATTCTCAGAGTATCATTTGTAATACTTCAAACTATACCTGTATAAAACTGTCTCAGGTGAGATAGGAGCTCTATTCTTGAACATTCAAATGAAGTGTCTATATATTCCTCCCAGGATGCTTTCTTCTCCCATAGGAAGTCTCCAAATTCAAATGTTTGAATTCTTTGACCCCCAAATTCATCCATCATTTAGAGACATGGACTGGATTCCTATAGAAGCCCCTTTCTGAGTCTTTAGCCAGAAAGCCCAGAGCAATAACAAATGTTCCTTTTTCTTTCTGGGCAAGTATGGATGTACCTCTGCTGGGATCTTAGCTCTTCCCATTAGGGAAAAGGCAGATCCCAGGGCCCCAGGTGCCTAAGGGACATAAGGATATGATTGCCATTCCTTACTAAGCCTGATATTGCAAACACAACAAAGGATTGCTTTTTTTTCTGTTGCTAGGAAATAATTCAAACCTGAAGAAAGTAGGAGACAAGGGACTGACAATGTATCCTTACAAAACTCACATGAGAGAAAAATGTTAGCTCCCCCTGCTGGCAGAGGCCTTAGTAATTTAGAACAAAATTTCCTTCTTTTTTCCCCACTCCTTACTGTTATTGTATATTATTATTATATTTTGTTTATTTCACAGACCCCTTTGGTAATCTATCAAAATGTATGGCCCCCTTATTAGAAAAATACATTTAAAGCATAAAATAAATGCATTGAATTAGAAAAGAAGATAATACAAATAAAATTTTATTGAAATAAAAATAAAATATTTTTAAAAACAAGTCAAAGAAAAGGAAGGAAACAAACATTTATTAAGTGCCTACTATGTGTGAACAGCTTTACAAATATTATCTCATTTGATTCATACAACAACTCTGAGAGGCAGATGTTATTATCCACATGGTACATATTGAGCCAGAGCTTAAATGATTTCCTCAGAGTCCTTCAAATTAGTAAGTGACTAACTATTCCACCTATGAATCTTAAGGAACCCCAGATTAAGAACTTTGATTTCAAATTTCACTAATCTTTATCCTTACCTATTATCTGCTCCCTCTACCTGTACTCTGTTTTCTCAGGATACATCTCCCAGACATCCTCACACATATGTAAATGTTTTACCAAGCTCATCTCACACTAACTGTTTTTCCCCGAAAAGAAATTAGAACATCTTATTTGATTCAGTGTGATTTAATTCATTCTATTTTTTCAGGAGGGAAAAGGATACAGGGAATAAAAAAGGATAACTAGAAATTATTTCATATGCTTGCAAAACCCTTTAAATTATGACCTGGAAATCAGTCAGAGAGACTGCTTACCTCCAAGAGTTGCGGAGAGTAAAAAATGAGTGCCGTACTTTTTGATAAGATTTTCTGTAATTTGCTGTAGGCTGGGCCTTCTTCCGAGGAGGCGGATGTTCCGGATGAATTCTGGGGCAAGGGGTAATGGTAAACTGAAAAAGTCCTTTCTTTCGAGAGCCAAGTTGTTCACTTTCCATCTGGCAAACTCTCTAAAAGAAGTTTTAAAGGGAAAAAGTGGTAAGTTCCTTGCCTGATACTAAAAGTTGTTCTTAATGACTTCTGCAGGGTGAGGGGGAAGAGTCAAGATGGCAGAAAAGAGAAAGCTCCCAGCTGAGCTCTTCCAACATTCCCCTCCAAACAACATTAAAATAACACCTCAAATCAAATTTTCAGAACCAAAAGGTAGGAGTGAGATATATTACAAGGCCAAAATAACATAGAGAATTAGAAGAAAATATTTATGATAGGGGAGAAGAGGTTGGCTTAGTACCCACATATATGAAACACCATAGGAAGCGACTAGACAGTAGTGATAGAATTAGCATCAGCTTCAGAGCCCTCAAGTCAGAGATTGTAAGTGGTTCTGGCAATTTGTTAGAAAGAGACTACAAGGGACCCTTGAGCTAGTACCAGGTGAAACACTAAATGACAAGCAGAATGATTTCAGAAAGACCTAGGAAGAATTATATGAACTGATACAAAATGACATGAGCAGAACCAGAACATTATACACAGTAACAGTAATATTGTACAAAGATCACTTGTGAGAATGACATAACTATTTTCAGCAATACAATGATCTAAGACAACCCTGAAGGACTTTTAATGAAAAATGCTATCTCCAGAGAGAGAACTGGTGAACTCTAAATGCAGACTGAAACATACTTTTTCTTTATTTATATTGTTATATTTTTTTCAACATGCCCAAAATGGAGATATGCTTTGCTTGACTTCACATATATAATAAATATCTATTGTTTGCATTCTCAAGGAAGGGGATAGGGTGAGAGAGAAGTAAAAAATTTGAAACTGATTTTTAATGACTATTAAAAAATTGAGAAATACTTAATAAAATTTTCTTAAAGCTTTTCTTACTTAGCAGTGCCAGGAGAAAGAATTATCTACTACAGATTCATACTAAATAACTGATACATTTAACATGCTACCTCTCACCAGGCATGTTTCTACTTTAAAAGAAGACAGTCTTATAACCAAAAGATCTGTAACTTTTGGAATCTCGAAAATCAGCTTAAAAATCAGTAGAGATATTTCTGGTGAATTAGTTCATCTACTCCTAAGCTCAGTCTTAACAAACAAACAACAACATCAACAACAAAAGGATCTTAGATTGATGTTCCCTTTATCTATCTTCCCATTCCCATTCTTCTTGTCCCTACATAACTGGACTACATGGGATACACTTTGAGTGGCACTGAATTATTATCAGGGACACAGAAATCAGTCCCCCATATGTGGAAAGTCCCCCTTTTTTACTCTACTGATCTCCCTGATTTTGTTCTGATTCTACTTTCATAATGAGTAATATGGAAATATATTTAACATGATTGTACATGTATATCCTACATCAGATTGCTTATTGTCTTGAAGAGCAAGGAGTCAAAACAAGGAGGGAGAAAAAAATGGAACTCAAAATCTTACAAAAATGAATGTTGAAAATTATCTTTATAATTGGGAAAAAATAAAATACTATTAAGGAAAAAAAATCCACTTGTATGACATTGAAGATCACATCATCTTTCTATACCTAAGTTTCCTTAGGTTTAGATTCCTGTTACTCTCCACATATGCCATCATATTATCTGTGGAGCTATACTAGCAGTGTGTTGGTGAAAGAGAAACAATCACACTACCGCCATTTTAGGTTCTGGAACTCTCTCTAACTAATTCTGGAGACCTAGGATTGAAAAGAGGGGCACATATTGAATGCTGCCAGGGAAAACAAGGGAAGATGGCTGGAATAATAAAATGTGACTCCAATGGAAATTTTTTGCTATTCCCACTGTGTGGCTTTATTTATCTAAGCAGGCAAGTTCATAATAACATATTATCAGTTCCTTCCTTTGTGTAGGAAATGTTAAACTTTAATTAAACTACAGAGTGTTTGTCAAAAGAGCTTTCTCTCAAATCACTTCACAGAGCATAGTGGATGGTGTTTTCTTCTAGGTGGCTCAGTGGGAGAGGGGGTTCTCAAAGTCCCTGATGGTCAGAATTACAGAACTCCGTGACCATATAGTACAAGGATGGCCACTCAACTAAGCTCTCAATCTAAGAATGATTACTCTGAACCCAACAGGGGCTGAGTTACCATTTTATTCTATACCAATCAAAGTGTTAGAATTGTTTCTGTAGGATTACTTACCTGTAACCCATTGTGGTAACAAAAGTCTCATGCTCTTATTGTATAGATATTCTCTTATTTCAATAAAATTCAACATTATAAAATTACCAGCAATTCTGGGGCCTGAGAGAGATAATATGGATTGTCCCTAGGACAAACAGCAGGAAAGGTGCTCTCAAATCAGTATTACAATTCAGGGAGTAAAGATAATACAATTAAGATTAATTCAATTTGAGGTTGGGAATTCTTTACCAGGGTAGCTTTTGCACAGTCAAAAGATGTTGTTAAATTTTTATTATATTATTTATTAAAATTATATTAATTTTCAGCATTCTAGGGCAAAGTCTCATATAGTCCTCCATTGTTAATGTTCTGTACAATATATAAAAGTCTAACATCATTATAATTATAAAAGAATTCTTTAATTTACAAAATGATTTGCCTTCTGAAAACAGTTCCTGACAACCCCATTTAAGTGGCTATTTACAAATCATTTGCTGCATGACAGGAAGGCTGTCCAGGAATAATCAGAAAAAATGAAATAGCCATGACTAATTAAAGATCAAATAGAAGTAAAGATAATTCATCCCTGAAATTATCATTTTAAATCAATGAAAAAATGATATATGATATATAAAATTTTGCCTTTTATCTTTAACTCTTCAAGGACACAACACTGGCATAAAACATGATAAATTTAATTGTATAAAATTTGGATCCCTGCTCAGTCATGACTATTTTATGTAAGAAAATTTATCAATGGACAAGCATTTATTAAGTGCTTACAGTAACCTAGGCATTAAGGAAATAAAGACAAAAGTAAACCAGTACCAGACCTCAAGGAGATTGCAGTCTATAGGAGAAGAAAACATATATGCATACAAGGGATATACATTCAAAAAAAGAGTACTATATAGAGTGGGGAAACACTAGTAGCTGGAAGAAGCAGGAAAGGATTTAGGTAGGAAGACATGTTTGAGCTGAGGCTTGAAGACCAGAGATCCCAAGAGACAGAAGTTGAGAGACAGCATTCCAGGCATTTGGGACAGCCAGTGCAAAGGACATAGGAGACGTAGTTCCATGTGAGGAACAGTAAATTGGCGATTATGGCTGGACCATAGTGGGCATGGGAATTTGGTGTAAAGACACTGGCAAAAGTAGGATGGAGACAGGATATGAAAAGCTTTAAATGACAAATGAATTTTTATTTAGTCCTCAGATGATAGGAAGGCACTGTAGTTTACCAAGCAGGGCAGTGACATTATCACAGAGTTTTAGCAAAACCACACTGGATGGTGGGTGGAAGATAAATTGGAGTCAGGAGACATTTGATTCAGGGAGGACAATTAGGATGTTATTTTAAGAGCTTTTTTTTATACCTAAAACTCTGATAGTTCATATTAAATGTGATGAGGATCTGAAGTAAAATTGTGTGAGCAGAAAGCAAGGGATATATTTTAAAATATTGTACAAATAGAGATAACAAAAAATGCCAACTGACTTGAATGAGTGGAATATGGAATGAGAAATTATGCATATCACCTCAGTATTGGCTTGTTCTAGTGTTTGAAATGTTCTTCCTCCCCATATCCCTCTCAAGGAATCCTTCTCTTCCTTTGAAAGAAACCTTGGGTACCTTCTCCTTATTCCCATTATCTCTACTGTTGCTCTTAACAATACTGTATTAAACTTTTTTGGTTTTCATTTGTATTATCTAATTACCTTATAAATTTACTTGTGATCTCTCCCCCCACTCCAATAGAATATAAGTTTCTTGTGTTTAAGGATTGCTTTATTCTTTGAATTGATAACTCCATGCCTTGCTCAGTGTTTGGTATAGAGTAAGTGTTCAATAAATGCATATTGATTGATTGATTGAAACCAAAGTTCTAAACCTGGGCAACTGGAAGAATAACAGTGCCCTCAATGGAATTGGGAAAGTTAAGAAAGGAATTAGGGTTTTTTTGGGGGGGAGGTGATAAAAGATAATAAATTGTGGTGGTTAAGACGTTAATTTTAAAATGGCTAGAGAAAATCCAATTCAAAATAGACAATAGGATATTAGTGATATAGAATTGGAGCACAAAAGACTCAAATATCCTCTCAGATTCAGATATGGTCAAAATAGACCTGAGAGGGTGGAGCCAAGATGGCAGAGTAAAGTCAGGAAGCTGCTTCAGTTCTCCCAGTTTCTCTGAAAAACCACATGCAACCAAGGCTCTAAACAGAGTCTAACAGAATGAAATCACTGTCCAGCTCAACACAGACTGGAAAAACCTTCAAGAAAGGTCAGTCTCACTGAGGTGAAAAGGTGTTCAGCCCAGCTCAGATAGAGTCTGGAAAAGCAAATAAAAGGGTTTTAATCATAGCAGATCAGCAAGTGAGACCCTCGGTCCTGGCTCAGTAAAGGAGCAGACAAAGGGGCAGCCTCCAATGCCAGATCAGAAGGCAAATTCTGGGAAATTAGGCTATTTTCTGGAAAGAGCAGATACAGCTACCCTCTGCAAACACAAGGGGCCACTGTGCCCAAAGCCAACATTCAAACATGTACAGGAAGCTTGGGACAGCACCCCCTTTTCCCCAGGAGCAGAATTCAATGAGAAAAGTAAAAAAAAAGGGGGGATACCAAAATAAAAAGAAAGAAAATGAGCAAGAAATGAAAAGAACCTTGATCATTGAAAGCTGCTATATGCATAAAGGAAATCTCAAAGAGTGATATGAATTGGTCTCAAGCCCAAAGAGACATACTGGAAGTAATAATTTAAAGACTTTAAAAGGGAAATGAGATAGATAGAAGAAAACATGAGAAAAGAAATAACAGATATGCAAGAGAGAGTCAACAGCTGGGAAAAAGAAGGCAATTCCTTAAAAAATCCAATTGGCCAAATGCAAAAGAAATTCACTGAAGAAAACTATCTTCAAAAGTAGAATTAATCAAGTGGGAAAATAAATACAAAAGCTAACTGAAGAAAATCCCACACTAAAAACTAGAATGGGCCAAGTGGAAGCTAATGACTCTATGAAACATCAAAAATCAGTCAAACAAGACTAAAAAGAATCAAAAAAATGGATGAAAATGTAAAATACCTCATTGGGAAAGCAGTTAAAAGAAACTGGAAACTAAGTGGATGTCCATCAGTTAGAAAATGGCTGAATAAATTATAGTGCATGAATGTTATAGAATATTATTGTTCTACAAGAAATTATTAACAAGATGATTTAAGAGAGGCCTGGAGAGATTTGCATGAAATGATGTGAAGTGAAATGAGGTGAACCAGATGAACATTGTACACAGTAACAACAAGATTATATGATGATCAATTCTGACAAACATGCCTCTTTTAAATGGCGAGGTGATTCAGACCAGTTCCAATGGTCTTGTGATGAAGAGAATAATCTACAAACAGGGATAGGACTCTGGGGGCTGAGAGTGGATCACAACATAGTATTTTCACTTTTTTGTTGTTTTGTTTACTTGCATTTTGTTTTATTTCTCATTTTTTCCTTGTTGATCTGATTTTTCTTATGCAGCATGATAATTGTGGAAATATGTATAAAAGAATTGCACATGTTTTATATATATATATGGATTGCTTGCCATCTAGGGGGAGGGGTGGAAGGAAGGGAATTTGTAACACAAGGTTTTACAAGGGTGAATGTTGAAAATTATTTATTTATATGTTTGGAAAATAAAAAAGCTCTAATAAAAAATATTGGAAATATAAGAAAAAAAAGAAAGCAAAAAAAAAAAAAGGAAAAAGCTTGGATAGAATTCTTCAAGAGATCATCAAGGAAAACTGCCCCAATATTCTAGAAAGAGAGGGGGAAATATTCGTTGAAATAATTCATCAATCACCTTCAGAAAGCGATCTCACAAGGAAAACCCCAAGGAACATTGTTGCAAAACTCAAGAATTACAATCTCAAAGAAAAAAAATCTGCAAGATGCCAAAGAAAAGCAATCCATATATAAAGGAGCAACAAAGAGGATTACCCAGGAGCCAGCAGCTTCTATAATAGAAGTTCAGAAAATCTGGAATATCATATTCTGGAAGGCAAAGGACCTGGGGTTACAATCAAAAATTAACCATCCCAGCAAAACTGAGCATCATCTTTCAAAGGAGGAGATGGATTTTCAATGAAGTAAGAGACTTTCAATCATTTCTACTGAAAAATACAAGAACTGAAGAGAAATTTCAATCTTAAACACGGGATTCAAGAAAAGCCTAGAAAAGTAGATGAGAAAAATATATATTATTTAAAGGTTTAAATGTTTACATCCCTAGATGTGAAAATGATATCTGCAACTCTTGAGAAATGTAGCTGTTACTGGAGCAGATAGAGGGAGACATCACATGGACTGAGGGTATGATTATAAATGATGCAATGTTATCAAACAAAAAGACATTAAGGGGGTGAAAAAAGATCTGTATTGGAAAAAGTGGAAAGAGGAGGTATAATCGGACAAATTGCATTGCATGAAGAGGCACAAAAGACATTAAAACGGCGAGAAAAAATGGCACAGAGGGGATGACTTAATTATTCCATTGGGTGTAGAAATTTATCTTACATGATGAAGTAGGAGGGGAAATAGGAAAGAAAAGGGAGGGGCTGGATAGAAGAAAAAGCAGGAACACTAGGAGAAAAAGAGAAAAAGGGGAGGGGTGATATAAGATAGGGCAGATAGAGAGTGAGGTGGGTTTAAAAATGCTACTAAGGAGAGACAGTGTAGAAAGAGAGAACAAAAATATACAGAAGGGAGAAACATAGAATGGAGGGGAAAAGAGAGCTGGTAATCATAATGGTAAATGTAAATAGGATGAACTCTCCTATAAAATGGAAGTAAATAGTAGAGTGGATTAAAAAACAGAATCCTACAATAGGTTGTTTACAAGAAACACATTTGACACAAAGACATACAGAGGAAAGATAAAAGCCTGGATCAGATTTTATTATGCTTCAGCTGAAGTGAAAAAAAAAAAAGCAGGTGTAGCCATTATGATCTTAGATAAAGCAAAATTAAAAAACAGATCTTATTAAAAGAGATATAAAAGGAAAATACATCTTGATGAAGGGTACTTAAACAATCAAATATTATTGATACTAAATTTATATGCATCAAGTGGGAGGGCATACAAATTTCTAGAGAAGATATTAAGCCAAGAACAGAAAGAAATAAACAGCAAAATTATATTAGTGGGGACCTCAAACTTCCCCTCCCAGAATCAGACAAATCTAACTAGAAAATAAACAAGAAAGAAATTGGGGGGGGAGGGTAATAGAATCTTAGAAAACCTAGATATGATAGAACTCTGGAAGAAAATTGATTAGGGATAGAAAACAATTTTTCACAGCAGTACATGGTACCTACACAAAAATTGACCATGTATTACGGCAAAAAGACCTCACAATCTAATGCAAAAAGGCAGAAATAATAAATACTTCCTGTTCAGACCATAATGCAATAAAAATTATATTCAATAAAGGATCAGGAAAAGATATATTAAAAACCAATTGAAAATTAATTAATCTGATTTTGAAAAAAAAGAGTGGGTCAAACAACAAATCACAGAAACAATCCATAATTTCATCCAAGAGAATGACAATAATGAAAGAATATTAAAAAGCCTATGGGATGATGCAACCAAAGCAGTTCTTAAGGGAATCTTTTTTTTAATCTCTAAATACCTATATGAATAAAATAGAAAAAGAGGAGATCAATGAATTGGGCATGCAACTAAAGGAGCTAGAAAAAGAGCAAAATAAAAACTCCCAATTAAATACCAAATTAGAAATTCTGAAACTCAAAGAAGAGATTAATACAATTGAAACTAAGAAAACAATAGAATTAATTAGTAAAGCTAAGAATTGGTTTTATGAAAAAAAAAAGTTAAATCTTTGGTTAATTTGATTAGAAAAAGGAAAGGAACAAAGCAAATTACCAGAATCAAAAACGAAAAGGGAGAACTTACCAACAATGAAAAAGAAATTAAAGCAATAATTTGGACCTATTTTGCCCAAATGTGTGGCAGCAAATTTGACAATTTGACCAAAATGGATGAATATTTACAAAAAATATAAATTACCCAGATTGACAGAAGAGGAAATAAAATACTTAAATAAATGCATTTAAAAAGAAAAAGAAATTGACAAAGTCATTAATATACTCCAATTAAAAAATCTTCAGGGCCACATGGATTCATTCATACATGCATTCTACCAATGAAGTATGTCAAATTCCTTCTATAACACAAATAGAGTACTAATACCTAAAATAAACTTACACAAACCATCAGCATTTCTATATATTACTGACATAGCCCAGTAGCAAATGATAAAAAGAGAAATTCCATTTAAAATAACTTTATACAAAATAAAATATTTGGGTGTCTACCTGCCAAGACAAACCCAGTAACTATATAACCAATATTATAAAACACTTCTCACACAATAAAGTCAGATCTGAACTCTTGGGAAAATATCAATTGTTCATGAGTAGGCCAAGTAATATAGTAAAAATAACAATTCTGCCTAAATTGACTTACTTGCTCAGTCCCAGACCAAAATACTAAAACATTATTCTACATAACTAGAAAAAAAATGACAAAATTCATCTGGAAAAAACAAAAGGTCAAGAATATCAAGGGAATTAATGAAAAAAAAACCCAATATAAAGGAGGGTGGTTTATCAATACCAGACATAAAAAGTAGCATTATTAAAAACATTTAGTAAAAAACATCACTAAAAACACCTCTTAGATTGGCTAAGATGACAGGAAAAGATAATGAACAATGTTGGAGGGGATATGAGAAAATTGGGACACTAATGCATTGTTGGTGGAATTGGGAAAGGATCCAACCATGCTGGACAGCAGTCTGGAAGTATGCCCCAAAGCTATCACAGTGTACATACCTTTGACACAGCAATGCTACTACTGGATCTGTATCTCAAGGAAATTATAAAGAAGGGAAAAGGACCCAGATGTGCAAAAATGTTTGTAGTGGCTTTTTTGTGGTAGCAAAGAATTGGAAAATGAGTAGATGCCCATCAGTTGGGGAATGGCTGAATAAGTAGTGAAATAGATGTGTCTTTTGTGGAAAAAGAACAAATAGTTTTGCTCTCTTCTCCTTTTATCTTGTACAGCAAATTCTCCCCCTAATTCTTCATCCATTCCCAGCTACTATTTCTTTCTTGCTGCCTACAAACTCTCCCAAATCATAACGAGTTAAAAAGAAAATCTTTACTAGGTCTTACCGCTTCTACTATATTTCTTTTTCTACTTCTCAAACTCCTTGAAGAAGACCATCTATAAACAATACTTCCACTCTTCACTTCTCCCTCTCTCTTCTAAATTCTTTGCAATGTTGCTTCCAACTTCATCATTCATCTCAAACTGCCCACTCCAAAGTTACCAAAGCTCTCTTAATTGCCAAATCGAATAGACTCTTCTCAGTTTGTATTCTTATTGATCCCTGTTCAGTATTAAACACTCAATATTTATTAATTATTCAAACTACCTCAGAAAGCTCAAACTCTATATGGGTCAACGCAATATTCTTTATATTGCTAACTAAAACTCATTCCTCTTTCAAATTCCTCTAGTATTCTGTAGTCTATTACTATTCTCCTCATCACCCTGCTTCAAAACCTTGATCTCATCATAAAATCTTTATTCCCATTTAACCCACATATCTAATCAGAAGCCAAATTTTGAATTTGTCATTTGTTCCTTTATAATATCTTAGCACTTACAAAATCACCACCTCTGCTTCAGCCTTTATCACCTCTCACCTGGACTACAATAATTGCCTCCTAAATGGTCTTCTTGTTATGTCTCCCCCATTCCATTCCATCTTTCTGTCTGAGATTTCCCTAAAACATAGGTCTTACCAGGTCATTCTGTATTACTTTTGGAACCAAATATGAACTTCCATATTAGGAATTTAAAGATCTTCACAATTCAGTCCTATTCTCATTTTCCAGCCTTCTTCTACATGACTCCCGTTCTCATATTCTATTATCAAATCATACTCCGATTCCAAATTGCTATTCTTCACATCTGACTTTCCTTGGTTGTCTCCTCAATTTTAATACACCCCCACTTACTTCTGCCTGCCTCATGCAGTTTATCCAAATTCAGATGAAGTGTTACTTGCAATATAAAGTCTTTCCAACTCACTCCATCTGTTAGTGCCTTCCCTCCACAAACTGCCATATCTTTATCTATATGTATGTGTGTGTACATGTGTGTGTATTATTTTTTTCTTTTAGAATATAAACTCCCTGAGGGCAGGGACTGTGTCATATTTGTCTGTCTATTCCTAGTACTTAGTACAGTGTCTGACAGATGATAGGTACTTAATAAATGCTTATTGATCAGCTGATTGAAACTTGATTTGGGAATATAAAGTGGACAGTGCCAGTTCCCACCTCCACACTGACTATGGCCCAGCTATAATTACACTGGGTTTGACAACTTGTCTAACACTTGTCATGGGTTAGAGTGTTATCAGAAAAGTTGGCATACAAGGGGACTAGGACAAGCCTATTACCTGTTTCATTAAGAATCTTAAATCACACTCTTATCATCAGCAGCACCTGGATTTTTAGAGTTGGAAGACCTAAAGGTCATATCATTCAGGCCGTTAATTCATTAGAAGACATACTCAGAGAGAGAAACTTACTTGTCCATGGTCAGATGGCTCTCTAGTGGTACAATGCAGGTGCCGTGCATAGAGTTCTGCATATGGAAGCTGGAAGAACAAATTAGCTTCCTGATGCTTACTATTTGTGTGGCCATAGGTATATCATTTCACTACTCTGGACCTCTGCTTCCTCATTTTTAAGATGAAGAGGACTGAATATGATGGCTTCCAAGTTCCTTCTGTATATACCTATATCTATATTTATATACATATATGTGTATATGTATATAGCTATCTATCTAAACCTATATATCTATACCTATATATCTATATCCATATATCTATATATAATTTATCTAACCATAAGAGAGCCTGAAGTGCCTACCTTCTGGGACTATTGTGAAGTTCAACTCAGATCATTTGTGTAAAGTACTTTGCAACTTCGAAAGATCTATATCAATGTCAATTATTATTAGTGGACAAGCTGAGACTAAATGGTAGGTCTCCTGCCTCCCAGGCTCAGAGCTCATTGCTATACCAAGCTGTTTTTCATTACCCTCTGTTGAGGCTTAATGGTAGGTGTGTTTGATCATATTTTAATTTCTTAAAAATGCTACATATGGTAACTATAAACAAGCATACTTGATTAATCCAGCACCTGATCCTTCAACTATGCTGGATAAACACACATTTCTTTTATTTCCAAAGAACTTGACAGCATTTACACCACTTTGCCATCCTGCTGAGTTAAGATGACATGATTATTCCTATTTTCTGAAATTCAGACATTTTCAAGGTGGCATAGTATTTTAATGGCAAAGTCAGAATTCAAACTTTTATGCTTAGATTATTCTACCTCCCTGATTAAACTGTAAATCAGAATGAAGAAAAACTAAAATAAAGAATTGGGACTAAATTAGGAAATGATAATGTAATAGAAAATCTAGATTTTTTAATACATACAACCAAAAGTTTACATGTATATATACATGTCAAGAATAGATACATTTATATATACATGAATTCAAGAAGTTAGGAGGAGTCAGTGGAGGAAAGAAGAAGAAAAAATACATTAGGCACTTTCTCTGGAACAAATTCAGAAGCTGTCTTTGAAACAACAATAAATATGTCTGGAAATTATTGTTGAATATCCATTTATAATTCAATGTGTATACATTAATTGTGGGTGAATGTGTACAAACAAGACACTGTGCTAAGAGCTAGGGCGTGCAAACAAAAACAAAACAACACCTGCCCTTAGGAAACTTGTAATCCTAACCACTTAATTTTCCTTTATATACTATTTCTATACCTATATTGTTATTTATATATTTAGCTTAATTTATTTTTCCATTTCCTTCCTCCTATTTCTTTTTTTTCTTTTATCCTTCTTGTAGCTATTTAGCATGAAGTAAAATTAATGGGGAAAATAATGGTGAAAAAACTTGCACCAAGATATTGTGATACTATCTTTACTAAAATGACTACCTCAAATCTTTTCAACAAGACCAGTTAACATGCCAAGAGAGTGGCATGTGGGGCAGCAAGAAAGGAGAAAAGATATGATAAATGGTAAAATACTCATAGAATGCTTTAAGCAAATCTTACATTCTTTGTCTAAGACAAAGCCCCAGCCAGTGGACCCTGTTAAAGTGTCTGACAGCACTCAAAAACCTTGGAGAGGAGTATATTAAGCCATCATAGGATACTGGAAGAATGAAAATTAATTCAGTAGATTTCAAAGAGTTTTGTATTTATTTGTCCAGGTAGTCAAATATAAAAGTTATTTTTCTGGAGGGGGACTAAGAATGAAATTGTTTTGCTTCAATTAAGACATCAATCCCAAACTTCTCCATTTCAATTTAAATGCCTAACACAAATTCTTCCTCATTGTACTTTCTGTGTTTCTAGGGAACAGCTTGAGAAAGCAAATGTTTCTAATCTTTGGCTAGTCACAGAGGAAAGTACTAACTCTAGAAAGCACTGTGCAGGAGTTTCATGGGTAAATCCAAAGGTTAAAGAGATCTCTGCATAGACTTCTCAGGCTACAATTTGTTATTCTAGCATCCTGCTGGGCTGCTTCCGTATCATATTATGGCCAACTTCAAGGCTTTAATTACCACTCTGTCTTTTCCATAAAATCCAAAAATATTCTAGATTGCTTAAAGTAAGTTACAGTTACTTACTTTTATGCTTAAGGTAGGAAGGGGTTACAGTTACTGATTTTATGCTTTAGGGAAACAAAATAATTCTCAAGAAATCCCACATTACCCAAGATTTTGCCATTCTAATTGTTGAATCATGTCACACTCTTTGTGACAGACTCCTTTTGGGGTTTTCTTGGCAGAGAGTGTAATGTTGTTTCTTTCTTCAACTCTTTTTACAAATGAGGAAACTGAGGCAAAATGAGTTAAGGATTTGCATGGGGTTATAACTTGCACAAATTCACATAGTTATTTAGTGTCTGAGGTAAAATTTGAACTCAGGTTCAAAAGTTCAAATGCTTTTATTTTTACTGTATCACCTAGTGGCCCCTATTTAATATTTTATAAGCACCTATTATGTGCAAGGCACTGTGCTGATCCAAAGGGACCTGAAGACAAAATGAACACAATTTTTGACCTCAAAAAGTATACTTACTGCAGTTTGGAATCTGCATGATATCACATGTAACAGGTGAGTATATTTCTGATTATATGAAAATGTAAAGAAACTGGGAAAGACTTTCTTCAAGAAAGGGCACTTAATTTTGAAGGAAGCTAAGAATCCTAAGACATGGAGGTAAGGAACGAGTCTATTCCAGGCATGAGACAAAGTCTATGGGAGATAGAATGCTGATTTTGGAAAACAGCAAGAAAACCACTTTGGTAATGAATATAGGAAGGGGGAAGAATGTGAAATAGACATGAAAAGGTCAACTAGAGTCAGTTTGTGAGAGATTTAAATAAGCAAAAAGTCAAGAAAGTTCTGGGATATTAGTCAGTAAATGCTATTACCCTTACTTTCTAACATTCTAGCATATCTTATGTATTAAACGGCAACAAAAACAATTCACATTTTACTGGCATTTGAATGCTGACAAAGTGTTTTCTTCTGGTAACCCTAGAAAGGAGGAAGTCTAACTATTATTATCTCCATTTTGAAGATAAGGAAACAGGCTCAGAGACTAAGTACCTTAACCATATCATCTTTCTGGTGTTTAAAGTGCGGTTCAAACTCAGGTGTCTAAACTTTAAGTATCATACTAATGTATTAATTTCATAGGAAGAGCAAATAGGTTTCCTATTGCCCTGATTATTTTACTTTTTTTTTTTGCCATATGACCAAAAAAGACCAGACTTTTACTTTGGGTATGGACCCAAGGATTTTCTCAGAAATGAGTGCATTTCATCAGGACCAGTTATCATGGTAGTGATATTAAATATTCATGATTAACTGGGTTTGGCACAAGGAACCCAGGTTAAAATCCTATCTCTTATACCACTTTGGGCCTCAATTTTTTCATCTGAAAAAAGAGGGGGATAGACTTGGTGACTTCTATTGCCCTTCCTATGATTTCAAGGCTATGCTAACTTAATAGCATAAGGAACAAGAATGATAGCCAGGAAACAGAGCAGCCATATCTCCTGGGCTGGAAGCAAAAGGATCCCAGCTGATAAAGCAAAATGGCTTAGGAAATGATGAGCTGGTAATTAGAGAAGTGTAAATGCAGGCTGTGCAGTGCCTCCCCTACCTCATGCCTTTAGGTCATATAGCTGCTGACTTTAATGACATCAGCCACCCTGCACAGGACCAGCAGGAAAGGACCCCCTTCTGCTTTATACAAGGTCAAAAAGAGATCTGCCAGCAAGACTTCCCCTTGTAGGAATATTATGACTTCTGATGATGAAAGAGGCAGCAAGGGCACAGCTGGATCTTCTGATCCCAAGTGGTTTCTAGCCGCCTAACTTGGGAATGCCACTTTTGAGCTTGCTTGTAAACTGAAAATCTTTGATCTGGCCAGTCACCTAGAGTAATTATCTAGGAGACCAACCTCCCAGCCTTAAAGAGAATTTTCCCCCCCAAACCCAACCAGCTTTATTTTAAACTATTTATTTAAAATTAGAGCTAGAAAGGATTGAAAGAAAACAACTAATCCAACCTTTTATTATATTTTTTTCAATTAACATTCTTTTCTCCCCTTCTTTTCATTTCACTCTTTGGAGGGAAATCATCTTTTTTTTGGGGGGGGGAGGGAGAGAAGGATTAATAATAAATGAGCATAGGCAAGCAAAACAAACCCCCATATTGATTTGTCGAAAAAATATGAGTCTTTTTCTTCTTCTTGTTCATCTGTGAGGAAACAACAATCCCCTCATTTTACAAATGAGGAAACAAACAGAGGCTCAGTGAGCCTATGGACACAAAAATAGCAAATGACAAATTTTGAGTTCATCTTATCTGAGTCCAAATCCAGCACTATTTCTACCACCCTATATGTTATTTTGATATTCCCTAAAAAAAAAAAAAAAACTAGAGTAGTCATGCTAACATTAAGATCATAGGTGAGGATATGGAAGGGACCTCAGAGACCACCTAGTCTGGCCTCTTTATTGTATATTTTCAGTCACAGAGGAAGAGGTATGATCTGAGCCAGGTCTTTGGCTTCCAAATATAGCACTCTTATCCAACATCTCATAATTCCTTCATTTATTAATATAATATCACCCTGATAATTCCTAGAGTTGCTGAGCTGAGGACAATATTAAGGAATGTAATTTGTGATTTATTTATTTTAAGATAAATCTAATTTCCTTCCATTCCTTTGCTAGGCATCTGTTTTTCTTTTCAGCAGCATTTTGTCCTTTTGGGGATATATTAAGATTTTTAAAGAATCTTTTCCCCTAAATCTTAACCATCTCCACTGGTGGTACAGTCGATAAAACTGGAAGACCCAAGTTCCAATAGGACTCCCAAATACTTATTAGCTGTGTGTCCCTGGGCAAGTCACGTAAGCTTGATTGTCTCTCTCCTAAATAAAAAATATATATCTTCAATCCTTGAAAGGGAAGGCCAGACCAGAGCTGCTATTTTTGAAACAATTGCTAGTGATGGTATCATCTGGAGGAAAAACCAAGGCCAAACTTTTGGAGGAATGATACATTGAGGGGTTCATGGATGGGAATTTTGGTTATATAAAAATAACCTTTAAGAACATCAATGTTAAAAGGATTGTTTAATGGCTTAAGTTTAGAAATCTATCAATTAATTTTTTAATCACCTGGGACTTTGGGTTGTCATTACCTATGCAGAGGGTGGATCAAGAGAACTGAGACACCATAAATACAGAGATCTAAGTCCTCGAAGGAACTTCTCATCCAATCCACTCATTTTATAGATAATGTTTCTGAACTTCAGCGTTCTCAAATAACTTGCCCAGATCACAGGACCAATGAAACCTGATTCAGTTAAAGCCAACACCCTATACCAAAGCTTCTTAAACTTCAAATGGGATCACATAACTGAACTGGAGGTCACAAAATTATGATTTATTATTAGCAAATTCTTGGTCTGCATATTTACTTTATAAATCTACATACCCTGGGTCATGTAAAAAAATTTTGGAGAAAATGTATTTATGAGTGGAAAAAAGTTTAAGAACTCCTGCTCTATATAATAGAGATGCCCCAGCTGCTAGTGCTCCCTTATTTTGTTAGTTTATATCTACACTTGGACATAAATCAAATGTAAGCCTCTTAAAAGCTAGGACTATTTCTCTTTTTTCTTCATATCCTGAGGACATCTAGCACCTAGGACCTGACTTGGTACACAGAAGTACTTAATAAGTGCCAGATGATTGAACTGATCTCCCAGATTCCCCTTATCTCTTGTTGATTTTAACAGCTAAGATGAAGAGGAATTCCATGATGATGGTACCCTTTATGTGGTACTTTTAAGGTTTCCAAAACAGATGTTACATCACTTTACCTTAACAACAATCCTTGGAGGAAGGTGCTTTTATTATCTTTGTTTTGTAGAGGCAGAGATCCCTTTCTTTCTCAGGACAGACCTTTTCATGAAAAGAGTTCAATCATGTTTGCTCAGCTATTATGGGACTTGCCAAATCAAACACAGTGTCACTGAAATGCACCTTTTTGGGAAGATCTCAAAGTATAAAGCAGAAATAATTGCATCCATCCTCTTTAGGTTTGTTGATGCTCCTATTTGTCCTACAAGATGGTATGTTGGGATCTTGACATCTGACATAGGGGAACTGATGCTTAGATATGGAGCATTCTAACAGAGGTCGGTTTCCTGGCCTCGACCTTCAGCAGAGGTTCTATGCATTCAGGTAAGCCTTTGCTGCTTTCTGGATCAGAAAGCTGGGACTTTTCTTCAGAAGAACGCATGAGTATTTTTTGTTGTGGAAATCAGACAACTCTCACTCTCAATAAGTCTAATGAGAAAATAGGAAGATACCAATGGAAAGATACCAATGTTATTTCTCAGTAACACAGTCAAGGGGAATTTCCTTCATAGTACTTATATGTCCTATAGAAAAAGGAATAAATATTATTTATCATCTCACAGATTTGACCTCTAGTCCAACTGAGTACTATTATAATGTTCTTAGCCAATAGAATTGCTCCTACCTTGGACAGCAAGGAGTGATTATTCTGAACTATAAAAGTGAAAAATAATAAAATTCAAAATACCTTGTCTTGGGGTAATGTTATGATTTTTAAAGTATTTTCACATTTCCTTCAGTTTGTCCATGAGGTAAAAGTGAAAAAAGCACTGTGCACTTCAGTTTAAATCTTTCTTTTGATGCTTAAAACGAGGGTAAGCTTGAGCACTAAAACTTGCCAGACCTCAATTCCCTCATCTGGAATAGGAGGTGGCTGAACATGAAGATGAGGAGGTTGAGGTCCCATTTAGCTCCAGATCTTCGATCCAACTATTGATCAATAAGGACCTATTATGTGCCAAGGACACAAATAGGTAATCAAGGATTAAAGGAGTGCTAGCTACACAACGGATAGAAAGTTGTACCTTAAATCTAGAAGAACTGAATGGTAATTGTGTGTGTGTATACAATATATATATATATGTGCATATATACAGGATTTAGCATATATTTTTAACATATATTGGACTACTTGCCATCTAGAGGAGGGGCTAGCAGAAAGGGAGAGAAAAATTTGGAGCACAAGGTTTTGCAAGGATCAATGTTGAAAAAGCATCCATGCATATGTTTTAAATAAAAAAGATGTAATAAAAAATAAATTAAATAAAAAAACAAATAATTAAAAAATAGAAGAGCTGAGCTCAAATCCTATTTCTAACACTCTGAGAAAGGTACTTTGCCTCTATCTGCCTCAGTTAATTCATCTGTAAAAATGGGGAGAATCATAGTACCTACCTCCAGAGTTGTTAGGAGCATAAAATAAAATAATATATGGAAAGAACTTTGTAAAACTTAAAGTGCTACATAAATGTTAGTTGTTATCATCACTCTAATTATTTTGCATTTGAAAAAATAGATGTGGAAATTGAGATCCAGAGCATTTAAATAACTTTAGTTCTGATTCTATGGTTGATTTGGGTCTAGTAACTATGAACATTTATGTAGCTTTTTAGAATTTGAAGACCTTTTTCTATATACCACCTCATCTAAGCCCCACAACAACCCAGAAAGGAAGGAATCAGGAGAAGGAATCTTTTATAGATGAAAAAAATTGATTAATTCTCAGAAAAGGTAGGTAACTTTTCCAGGTTCACCCAGTTAAGAAATCTCAGAAGAGAGATTTCAAGCTTGCTGCTTCCACCTCCAAATCAGCCACTTTAGCTATTCAATGTAGCTCAAACCCAGTGTTGGCAAGTTGTTGGCATTGTGTTATAGGTTTATATAGTTAATATCTTTAATTGTGTATTATTTCAGTTGGGGACAACATACCTTTTTCAGGTGACTCTCTTCTATGATAGTATTCCAGCAATTTTTTTTCCTGCCTCACTGGATTGTACCTGGAAGAAGATCCTGACTAAAAGGGCTGTGAGAGCATTTGGGTAAGAAATGTCTTCAGATAGAGCAAACCTTTCAGACAAAAATAAAATCAACTTAATTTCTCCCAAACCCTAGCTTCTAAGTAGGACCCCTGGATAGCCTGCAAAACTTGGCAAAGAGTTAATTTAAAAGCCCACTCTGTTCTCAAACAACGGCTGGTAAACAATGATTGGCCAATTTCATTCTAATCTTCCCAATTTTGCTCTAATTAAAATCAAGCTGCAGCTTTCAAACAGCTTAATTAAAGCTGATTGGGAGAATAAGGAAAGGGAAGTGTGGAAACAAAAGGGAAGGGATAGGAAATAGCTGTTTAGTAAGTTCTTAAGGACCCCAGTGGTTCAGGGTAACCCTAAGATAGCATCAGAAGTGACATTTCCGTTGGTGTCCCTGTGAAATTCAAGATCCATATTGAATGAATGTCTGGTGGACAATCACCATAGTGCAGCTATGGGATCAGAAGAAACCGAGAAACCAATTAGGAGATCTTGCCTTTCCTACAATAGGAATTCCAACTCTGTCATTCTTATATTCAGATACAGAGAAACTGTACTCTCCATCACCATTATTTATCCCTTAATATGATTATTTCATTCACCATTATAACATTACAAACCACTCCTTGTTGCTGACCTTTAAACACTTTTCTTTTCCCCTGGAGCTCTGGAAAATACATCTAGACTGCTAAAACTTTCCATGTTTTCTGCTTCTACTTTCATAAAATAATAATTTCTGATCATCTGCTAAATAACAAACCAAAAATCATTCTTAAGGACCTACTACATGCCAGGTACTACTTTGCTGGATCCTGCAGACAGATTAAAAACAAATTAGTCCCTGACCACAAAAATCTAACATTCAGAGTCAGGAAAATATGCAAATAAACATGCACAAATATAGAGGAAATCTTGAGTGGTGAAGAAGAGGTATCAGTAGATGTGGGGAGTAATAAAGGTTTGATGTAGAAAGTATTTGATTTAACTCTTGAAGGAAATTAGGGGTCTAAAAGAAGCAAGTCCAAGTGAGGTCCAAGTGAGGAGGGAGTAAGTATAGTCTAGGCATGAGAGACAGCATAAGAGAAAATAATATGAATTTTTAAAAATTTTATTTAATTTTAGTTCATGGGATAAAATAAACATTTATGTAACATAGTATAATAATAATAATAATAATAACAACAACCACAAAAGAAGATTGCACATAAAAGTGTAATCTATGGATAAAGAGCAGTAAACAGCCAACATCGCAATCATAGAGCATAAGAAATAGAAGTAATATGAAAAACCTATAAAGTCAAGAAGGTTGTAATAAAATGGCAAAGAGCTACAGATGCAAAACAGTAGTTTCTATATTATTCTAGAGGTAACTGTGTACCACTGATATGTACTGAATAGGGGAATGACATGTTCACATCTGAGCTATTAAGAACCAGAATCCCATACCTAGATTTAGGGCATCAGAAGCCATTTAGTTGCAATTGTTCATTTTAAAGATGAGAAACTGAGACCCAGGGAGTTTAAATGACTTGCCCTTAGTCATCCAGGAAATGTGCATCAAAGTTAGCACTTCAATCTATGCCTTCTTATGTCAAAACCAACGTTCTTTTCACTGTATCATGTTGCCCTCTTCCAGACTCTGGGTATTATCTCTTAATGGAACTCACAATTAGATTAATTTTTCTTGTTTTAAACCAACTATATCAAATTGTGAACTCATATTAAGCTTGTGACCAATCAGCCTACTTCAACTCTATCCTGAATCTTTTTCAGTCCAAGTTTGGGGGTAACTAGATAGTAAGGTAGATAGTACACTCAACCTGTAGTCAGAAAGACCTGCATTCAAATTCTATCTTGCACACATCCTAGCTTTGTGACCTTGGGTAAATCATTTAATTTCTGCCTTAGTTTCCCCAAATGTAAAATGGCTTTAATAATATAGCACTTATCTCATAAGCTGTCATAAGGATCAAATGAGATAATATCTGCAAAGAGGTTAGTACAGTGCCTGGCATGTAAAAGATGCTTTAAAAATGCTTATTCTTTCCTTCCCCTTCTAAATGTTATACTTCCTCTTCTCTTTAAATATATAATGGATATTTTGAATCTAATTAGACAGTTTAAATTTATCCCCATTAAGTTCCATTTTGTCCATTTTGACTCAGTTTTAGCTTGTTCTGAAAACTTTGTAATTTTATTCTAGCGTTCACCATGGCATTTGTAACTTTCAGCTTTCTGTCATTTCCATTTTCCCCCATTAATCCATTTATCTTCTTTACCTAACTATAACTTTTCATTGGATACCTGGTCAGCCAATTCCAATATTCTTTTGAAAGACTCTTTTTACCTTCTCTCTATAGCAGCTGTTGGTGAGGTGCTAAAGGAATGACATTTGGTCTATAAGTTTTACAGCTTTTAGGGCTAAATGAGAAATAATTTTAGAAGAAATCCTACTACCTGGCTTTTATTATGTGAACTCTCTACATAGATTTGGGAGCTATAACTGATAAATTTGTTACCATCTGAAAATAAAATTAATATATCAATCAATTCAGTATTCTAGTGGGGAGGGGATAAAATGCTGAACTGGATTAAGGTCATGAATATCCTGATATTATAGCAAAAAACATTTGATGAAAGGAATCTATGAGTAATCCTTTCCAGCTTAATTAAGGGCAAATCTTTCTGTCAATTAAGCCACAGAATAATATAATTGGAAATGACCCCAGAAGCCATCTACTACAATCCATAGGGGAAAGGAATCTAGAACTATGATTTCCTTGTTGTTTATTTATTCTTGGATGAAGGAATTCCCTATACCAATGCAGTGAGGTGCCTTGTCTTCAAGTTTTAGTCAGAGATTTGGCTAGAGTACTTAAGTGACTTGCTTAAGGTCAGAGGAAGAACCTATACTCAGATTTTCCTGATTGCAAAGGGCATATTCTAGCTCCTATACCAACATGCTCAATCATGTACAAACAACATGTACTAATCATAACTTACAACAATTTCCTCTATAACATACCCGATTAGTAGATAATTTTCTGAAAGACCTCTAGAGAGGAAGAACCCACTGCAAAGAAGCCCATTCCACATTTGGGAAAATATTTGTTAAGAAGACTTTCCTTATACAAGTCTAAATTTATCACTTTATAATTTCCATCCTTTACTTTAAATACAATCTTCATATACCAAGCAGAATAAATCATCTCCCTTTCACATAATAATCCTTCAAATACCTAGGTAAGGCAGGCAGCTATTATAACCCATCTCTCTATCTATCCCCTTCCAACTTCTAACATAAACCTTCTCATCTTTGTGTTGAATATCCCCCATTCATTCAACCAAATGCTCAGGATATTTACTCAACAACTGATTGGTTGCCCTTTTCTGGATGCTCTCTTAGAATTTTCCTACACTCATTCATGCAGCATGATTTGTTTATGGAATTTCATTGGTAGATCTGAGTAGCAAATCTAAGTACTTCTACTTTTATTACATTGGAATAAAGATCTGAATAATTAAGAGTAAAAGCAGAATTTTACAGCATAAGAATAGGAACAGACCTATGATTTTAAGTCTTGGGTAAGGAATCTCTAGCAAGTCAGGTTGAAATCTTCTCTGTAACTTATCCAGAGTAACTGGCCCAGGGCCACACAGCCAGTTTATGTCAGAAACAGGACCTAAATCGAGTGTTTCTGACCTTGAAACTGGATTTTAACATCTTTACCACTCTGTATCTTTCTTCTGTATGAATATGAGTAATTCCAGCACAAGTATACATCTCTAATTAAATCATAACTTCTGTAAGTCAAATCTTCAGGACCATATGAATGAAATGAAAGACTACTAAAAGTACCATATGATGAAATAGTCAATGATAATAATAATGATAATGATGATGATAAAACACTTTACATTTTATTGATTTTATATTACATTTATTTTCACATATGGTTCATCTTGTATAAAGTGAAACTTTTCTTCTTATAAATACATGGACTGTGGCCAATCATGTGTAAAATAATCCATACCCATCTCCCCCACTCTGCAATGAAGTGGGGAAGGAACAGCTTTCATTTCTGAAGATTTTTAAAAACCTTTTCCCTGATGTCTAGTGTATCACTAACCTCATTTTATGCTTGAGAAAACAGAGGCTCAGATAGATGGGATTACTTGCCCATGGTCATGGAGCTATGTCATGGAATATGCCAGAATTCAAACCAAGGTTCCCAACTCTTTTTCTCAGTGTTCTTTTTCTATGACATACTACTTTTGAACTTTGGGTGATAATTGGAAAGGGGAGATAGAATATTTGCAGAATATACTAGAGATAACCAAATATTACTCATATTTATATAGTAAAGTAGATAAGGTCAATTTTGCAAAGTATAGGCCATTTAGCTTTATGTCAATCAACCTCAGTCAACATTCAATTGATTATTAAACAGATTATCTGTGAATATAAAAAAGAAATGTGATGTCTAGGTGTGAGTATGAATACATTTAAACAAAAAAATGTTTCTCATTTATGAGATAAAAGGAATGTCAAAGGTCTCTTGGGAAAATGTTGATTCATGTCAACCTGGACAGAAGTCTCTAGGACAAAGCAATAGGGCTCTAGATTTAGGTTCTTAGAATCATCCATCTAGGTCTGTCATCGAGACTAACCCCTTCACCCGGCTTATGGGAAAACTAAGGCCCATGAAAGTGAAAAAATTTGCTCAAAGTCACACAGGGAGCTATTATTGGAAGTGATATGTAAATTCAGGTCCTCTGTCTTCAGAGCCAATATTCTTTCTACTCCTGCTCAACATTAAAAAACAAAAACAAAAAAAAAAATCAGTGACTAAATTCCATATGTAGATGGCATACTTATAAATCTGTGGATAAGACAGAGATGGAAAAAGACTTTATATATTGAGTAGCAGAATCCGTATTTTTTAATATTCTGACAATTTGGAAGATTAGGATAAAACTCAAAAGATGGAAGCTGATCTGTAATGTATATATATATATATACACATATATATATAGTGTGTGTATATATGTGTTATATTAACATATATTATCATTATATTTCATTGCAATTGATATAGTTATATTTCATATATTTATGTCTTAAGTATGTTTATGTACATAAGTATATATACATACACATATACATGTATATACCACATGTATGAGTATGTATATGTGTGTGTCTACATATATGTATATGTGTGTATATGTATGTATATACACATACTCTGCAATAATATCATCAGGTAGAGACTCAGACTGCTTAACTGAATTTTATGTGAAAAACACCCATGGGTTTTGGTTGACTAAATACTCAATAAGAAATCAATGTCTCTTACTTTCCAAAAAAAAAATAATGCAACATTTAAGTTCTATATATAAGAGAATATACATATATATATATATATATATATATAAAAGAAAAGTATAATGTTCAAAACACAAGACATTAGTTATGTCTCACATGACTCTAATGATCAGGTATATACACATATACATACACACATTTATATATATGGATATACACACACATATATATATACACATGTGTTTATGTAGGAATGTATATATGTATGTATATGCTACAATAATATCATAAGGTGGATACATAGATTGCTTAACAATATTTCATGTGAAAAACATCTATGGGTTTAGTTTGATTAGTGTGTCTTAGTTGTCAAAAAAAAAAATCCTAAAGCAACATTAAGTTCTATTAACAGAAGTATGATGTCCAGAACACAAGACATTAGTTATGGTCCCACATGACTCTGTAACGATCAAACATATACATATACACATATATATGTGCACACATACATATATAAATATATGTGTAGATGTAGAAGTGTATGTATATGCTGTAATAATATCATAAGGTAGAGACTCAGACTGCTTAACAGTATTTCGTGAAAAACACCCATGGGTTTTGGTTGACTAAATACTCAATGAGTCATCAGTGTGTCTTAGCTGCCAAAAAAAAAAAATCCTAATGCAACATTAAGCTCTATTAACAGAAGTATAATATCCAGAACACAAGATGTTAGTTACAGTCCTATATGACTCCATGATGATTGAACAGCACGTGGAATCCCAAGTTTAGCTCTTAGTGCACACTTCATGTTATTGGTTATTGAGACCTTTTGTTTTTATATCCATTCATTTCTATATGTATCGCTCTCCCTACTTTACCTACTCAGAGTCTTGCTATTTGACCTAGATTTACAAAGAAAGGAGAAAGCCATTCAGCCAAACAATTCATATATCAGCTTTGACAGAGCCCATTATTCCATATACATACACAGTTTGCCTCACTAATGTAATGGAAAAAGTCATATTTTGTCTATATTTTTGCCAGTTGGTTTCACATTTTGAAGAGGCCATTGATAAACTAGAGTATATTTAGAAGAGGGTAACAAAGATAGAAAGGCAGCTCAGTAGCTTGGGAAATAGAGCACCAAACCTGGAGTCAAGAAAACATGAGTTCAAATTCATCTAGACAATTACTAGTTATATCATCCTGGGCACGTCTTGACTTTTGTATATTTAATTCACTGAAGAAAGAAATGGCAAACCACTCCAGAATCTTTGCCAAGAAAACCTTACACAAAGTCAAAAAGAGTGGGATACAATTGAGCAACCACCATCACAATAACCTAGTTTGGCAAACCAAAAAACAAATTTCCTCAGAACCATGTCACAACAAGGATTTCTGAAAGAATTGGAGATATTTAGCTTAGGAAATAGAAGACTAATGGAGCACATGAGTGATGTCTTCATTTATTTGATGATTTTTCACTGAGAAGACATTCTGCATAACTTCAGAAAAAATATAGAATCAATAGGAGGTCACAAGGAGACATTTTAATACAAAAGAAAGAACTTTCTAAGAAAGCTGTGTCGTTGTAGAGTATAAGCTATTTTGTGAAACAGTGATTTCACCATCACTGGGAGTATTCAAGCATATACTAGATAATTACCAATCAGACACATTGTAGAGAGTGTTCCTATACCGAAGGGTTAGATTGGATGATCATTAAGTGTTCTTTCAGCTCCTAGATTCTCTGATTATTTCTCCTCTAATAGAATACCCATATCACCTCATCTAGGTAACTCAGATATTGACTTACAACAAATTTCCGTAACAGAGCTATCACTTACTTTTGCCAATTTGTCTTTTGTCTTTTCCAAGCCAAGTATCTGTAGTCCGTTGTTTACACTTCATATCTATATTCCCTAATCATCTCTTAACCAATGAAGTCCTTCCCTCATTCATAGACCAACTTCTCTTTGAAATCTTTTCTCTTCTATTCCTCCCACCAATCCTAAGTGAACATGAATCTTAAAATAATCTTTTTAATGGCATCTTTGCAATTTATCAGATTCTCCTTAGTATTAGTATTTACATAGTACTATTAACTGTATCTTATTATAAGCAAAATGAAGGTGAAATTTATTCCATAACACCAACACCTAACACAATACAGTTTCCATAGCAGGTGCTCAATAAATGTTTATTGCATTGTATTAAGTTGATTTGACTTCTAATCTCAGCCTTCCCACCCACCTGGGATTTGTAGCTATCCAAAAACATAGTAATGGTGCATTTGTACCTACTGAAGGCAAGCACAGATGCCTAACTGGCCTGCAGATACATGAGATCACTGGATTTATAGATGGAGAGGCCCTTAGAGCTTAATTAGTCCAAACTTCCTCATTTTACAGAGAAGGAAACTGAGGCCTAAGGAAATAAAGTAATAGGTTCAAGGTCTCATGGGCAATAGGAGGAGCAGTGGGGATTTGAGTCCTGATCCCCTGTTGGCAAATGCAATACTTTTTCGAAGTGGGATTCCAAAACAATAAAGCCTGTGTACACAATTGCCAGCTCTGTGATCCATCATCCTTCCTCCTCTCCCCCTTCTTTCCCCAATATCTCCTTAAGGATTGGAACTTAACCACAGACAGAACTAGTAGTGCCCATGGGTGATTTCGCCCTCTTAAGTTTACCCCAGTTACTAGTAAACCAACACTGTCGCCTATGTGAAATCATAATTAGCCATCTCTGTGCCCCAGTGGATCTAGGAGATCTCATTCCCTGAGGTTCTTTCTTCCTGTCCCTTCTTCGTCACCAACAGATCCCACAGGGAACACTGGCTCTTGTGGAACATAAAGTGGAGTGTGGATGTGAAAAAAAGAAGAAAAAATGTCATTTCTCAAGGGGCCCTGACTTCATAACAATGAGTTCAGTACATCCCTGGTACCAGCTGCTTTGTCTCATTGCTAACCAGGACCTCTCTCTGGGCTGAGCTGTGGAGGTTGGTTAGCATCCTTGCTCACAATGTTGTTCTTTAGGAAAGAAAGCCAGTGGGCAGATTTCAAGCTTGGAGCTTCTTTACTTATTCCCTTTATTAGTGTTCATTTTATTGTAATAATGATGATGATGATGATAAGCTGGTATCTATATAATGCTTTAAAATTTGCAAGCCATTTTATATGTTATCTTATTTGATACCGTATGTGCTATTTTTATGTCTCCTGTACAAATAAGGGAAATGAGACAGATAGAGGTTAAGTGAATTGGTAAGTGTCTGTGGTAGGATTTGAGATCAGAGCTTCCTGATTCCAAATTCAGCACTTTCATATTTATACTATATATAAGCTTATATAGGTGTATATATACATATACATATACACATGAGTATATATGTATATATGTGTATTTGTATGTATGTGTGCATATATACACATATATATATACATATACACATGTGTGTATATATGTGTGTATACATATATATATACAAATATATATATATATAATATATATGTATATATATGTATGTATATGTATATATGTGTGTGTATGTTCTATCCCCTGATAGTCCCTGCCCTCAAGGAACTTATTTTCTCCTTTCATTTTAGTCTTTGTATTTCCAAAGCCTGATTTCTTAACCGTTCTAGAACTCAGTTTCCTCATCTATAAAATGAGAACACTGGAGTAGATTACTCCGGAGTAGATTACTCTAAGACTATTTTTTTCAACTTTAAAAATTGATGATGCTGTCATCCCAGGTCAAGTTTTCCTAGATGGACTTGTTGGTGATCCTTAAGTTCATGAGAAGGTGGGTCTTGTCATCAATGATTCTCAAAACTCTATGGACACAAAAAAGGGGTGCAGAAGTGAAATGAGCCTTTCCTTCTCAGCTTTCCCTTTAATTTCTCCACTTCCTCCTCCTCTTCCTCATCCACTTCCTCTACTACCTTCTCCTCCTCCTTTTTCTTCTCTTCCTCCTCCTCCTCCTCCTTCTGTTGGAGGTTAAGTTACTTACCCAGGGTCATACACTAAGTGAGTCTGTATATGAAGTCAAGTCAATGTTCATGCTCTATCCACCACACCACCTAACTAACTCTCCCTTTAATTTTCAACTGATGCTGAAAGAGCACCATAAGGAAATAGTTCACAGCAGGTTGCAGAAGTGGCAGTAGTGTATATGGGAGAATGAACCATATATTTTGAGAGGTGATATGGGGAATGAACAATGAAAAAATGAATGAGTTCCTAACTGGCAAACCCTAATCTCAAGAGTAAAGAGTGATGGTCTTCATGGGCCATGGAAAGAGACTCCTGCCCCTCCAGACACACATTGCTCACAGTAGCAGTTCATTCATGAATAAAATTAATTATTTTTTGAAGCAAAAATTAATCCTATATCTCTCTGCCTGGCTGGCTTTTGATCTCTGTACCAAATCTCATCTGAAAACAAAACCTTTCCTTTCTTCATCTCTCTGAGGCCCCTCCTTCACGATATGTTCATTTTTTCCCCTTAATTTTAACTGTATGGATTAATTTTTAGGTTATGGAGAGGCCATGCAGGGTCATGGATACCATGCTATGTTCGAAGTTAGAAAAGACTTCAGCTGGAATCTTGCCTCTGGAACTTTTGTTATTGTTGTTGTTCAACAGCTATTGCTGTTGTTGTTCAGTCATTTCAGTCATGTCCAACACCTTGTGACTCCCAGCTATGTAACCCCATAAGCACGTCACTCAAGATCACTGAGCTGCTGTTTCCTTTCTATAAAACAGAGATCCTAATACCTGCCATTCTTACCTCACAGAGTCATTGTGATTAATAAATAAGATAATGCATATTTATCACAATGTCAACTTTGAAGTGCTATAAGAGGGTCAGTTACTGTTATTATTGAAATAAATGAAAAATTCTGACAAGAAAAGGAGAGGAAAGATTGCATTCCAGATATGGTGAGTGACCACAGCAATACAGAGAGGGTTTGGAAGGATGGAAGTCCCAAACCAGCCTTGCTGATGAAAGTCATGGATCTTTTCTGATATTGACATGTCAGGTAAATTATTATCATATAGGGAGTCTGGGAAGAAGCACAGGAGTTGATTTCCACTTCAGTAGAAAAGAACTATGTCAACACACTCAAGCATTCATTTAATCCATATAATATATGTGTGTGTGTGTGTATATTGGATTTTTGGATTTGAGTGAGGGAGGACTGTGCAAGGTCACCTGCCTCACTTTCCCCTTCAGAGCCATCTGAATCTAGTGGCAAGATATAGATCAAGATAACTGGAGATATCATATGCATGTGTTTTTATATATATTTACTTGTGTATATATAAATTCATATATATACATATACATGCATATCCATCCATCCATAAATGCATATATGGATATATAGAATGTCTTCTTAAGTAGATCTTTAAATTATGGAGGACTAAGGGATACTGTTTTCCACTCCTTTTGAGTTCTGTACCCATCCCCGTTGCCTAGTATGGAGCTCTGAATAGCACGTTCATAATAAATGCTTCTTGACAGATTGCGAGGAAATTATATAAATCAAAGCAGCATGGTATTATAGCTTTTAGGTATTAGTGATTAGGTGACAAGTGGGGGTCTTAAAGCAATTCATGGGAGCTATGTGCTTACATGTATTATAGATTTTTTTGCCAGATAGAGATCTGAAAATGTTATTTCATTTATTTATGGAATTCCTCATGTGGAAATTCTCTCCTCTGAGACAGATCAACAACTTGCCTGTAACTTACAGCCTTGAAGAATTGTCTAGGGGCTCTGATAAGTTAAAAGCTTTGCCTAAGGTTATCAAGTCAATAGGGGTCAAGGGTGATGTCTGATCCTTTCAATCTTATTTTGACTTTATTCTGTACAGACCTCAAAATCGCTCTATTCACCACCTCACCAAATGTGTAATCGTTTTTTTGAAACAGCATAATAGTTAAGTGTCTTAGAGGATAGAGTGCTAGGTCTAGAGTCAGGAAGACTCATGTTGAGTTGAAATCTGGCCTCAAACATTTACTAGCAAGTCATTTGACCTCTATTTGCCTCAACTGTAAAATAATAGCATCTACGTCTTAGATTGTTGTGAAGATCAATGAGATAATATTTGTAAAGCACTTAGAGTACTTGGAATGCTATATAAATGCTAGCTATTATTATTAATATTTTCAGTGGTGGTCACAAAAGAATAATTCTGTATTGCAATAGTATCAAACAAGTCTCACTATAACCTTGTTCTCAAAATCCATAATGTAGATCTATCTTATAGTTTAGGCTACTTTATATATAAATATATATATATATATATATGTGTGTGTATATATATATATATATATCATTAGAGGAATTTGATAACTAAATTTTCTCTTCAATTCAATAAATTCAATTTGTTAATCACCTAGTATGTATCAGGCCTAGTTCTAGTCATGCAAAGTCAAAATTGAAAATGGTTCTTGCTCTTAAGAAACTTAGAGTATATTAAGAGTTCCTTATAGGTTAAGTCCCTGATAGGTTCACGTCAAATGTAATTCTTTTCTATACCCAAGAAGATTATAGATGTAAAAAACATCAGGCTATTGAACATCATCACACGCTAAACCTTGAGGTTTAATGTATATTCAAAAGCTACCTTTAAGGCTCACTAGATTCAGTTTCCTCATATATAAAATGAAAACATTACCTAGTGTACCCACCTCCCATGATTATCATAAGGCTCAATTGAGACAATCTATGCAAAATCCTTTGCAAATTATAAACCACAATATAAACAGAGGTTGTTAATATTGTAGTTGCAAACTGGGACTTTTTATGCTTAGCTAAATAGTGAACTGAAGTCATGGCTGTACTAAGTGCTACACATTTTCCTGTCACCTCTCTTCCACCTTGCCATCAGTACCCTCAGGAAAGACTGTACGGATTCTGGGTTAGAAGCAAAACATCACCATGTGTCCTCCAGTTATTGGTTTTATTTAATTTTTTACCATAAAAATAATGAATGTTTCTAGTGGAAATAAGGTAGACTTTGATGGAAAACTCACCAAGATAGATAGGAGCAGTCAGATGTTCTGGCTAGTAAATGGAGGCTTTCAGCTCTATGCGCCATATAATGGAACTTAGTTAAATAAGGGATTTCATTTTGTTTTTTTTTTTTACTTATGGTTCTGTCTAGATCCCCCTGAGCTTTGTACATATCTCCTTACTTTCCATTGCAATCAATGCCTCCTTTGCCAAGCCACAAACCCAGAACACAAGCCAATGCATATCTCATAGCTGGGCAGCTTTACTGGTCTCTAAGTCATATAATTCTGCCCCAAGATGAGTTAAACTTCTTCTTTCCTTGTCTCATGTAACCAAACTGTAATTGTCTCACTATCTTTCACAGACAGCCTTTTCCTGGCAGAATAATTCCTGCCCTCCATTCCCATTCCCCTCTCCTCACCTCCTGTCTGTTGTCTGTCTCTCTTTTCTCTGAATCTTTCTCTATATCTCTCTCCTTCTCTGCCTCCCTAATTCTCTCTGTTTCTCTGTTCCCCCCCCCATGCCTCTGTCTCTATGTTTCTGTCTGTCCTGTCCCCTCTGCCACTCTATGTCTCTGTTTCTCTCTTGCAACTCATCTGCGTCTCTGGAGCTGTCTCTGTCTCTCTGTTTCTGTGTATCTTCCTCTCTGTCTCTCTCTGTCTCTGTCAGTCTTTTTGTCTGTCTCTCTTTTTCTTTCATCTTTGTGTGTGTCTGCCTCCCACTCTCTCTGCCTCCCTCTCTATCTCTGTCTGTATCTCTATTCTCTCTGTGTATGTTTGTGTGAATGTCCATCTGTCTGTCTCTCTGTGTCTGTCTGTCTCTGCATCTCTTTCTTTCTATCTCTCTCCCTCCTTTCCCCCAATGGATACGATGAACACCTAGGAAATCACTGGGATTTACTCGGGAAGATTTAAATGGCTTTTCATATTTATGTGGATTGTGATCTCTAATTGGAAATGGTGCCTTTCTCTCAGGGTAAGCTGTTTATCCCCAGAAAGCATTTGTTCGTGGGTGAGTTGTGGCCCAGATTTTAAATCAGCTGTGAGTTTCCTCCTTCTGTAATGGTTTCCATCTCCCTGTCTGCTTCCTCATCTTTCCCACTCCCAGGGGCACCCCTCAGGCTTCTTCAAGCCCTCTTGCCTTTCTGCCTTCAGATTCTCTCCACATAATCTCATCTGTTCCCATGACTTCATCTGTTAATGCACCAGCCCCTTACAGAGCTACCTACCCATCTCTAACTTCTCTCTTAGGTCTACAGCATCCTCTCCTACTCTCGTCACCAGATGAAATCCACTGGGGGTAGATTCCTTTCTTTATAAGCTCCCTTGACTCCCTTGCCCCAACAGCCCTTCTTCTCTTCTCCAGCTCCCTGGCACTCAACATAATCAAATCCTTGACTTAGCCCTTTCTTCTTCCCACTCCCATCCAGACTCTTGTAATGTCTTTTTAAAAAAAAATTATTGTTACTATTATTTTGGCAAAGCAGTTGGAATTAAGTGATTTGCTTCGTCTAATACAGCTAGTAATTATTAAGTGTCTGAGATCAAATTTGAACTCAGATCTTCTGGACTCCAGATTGGTGCTCTATCCACTGTGCCATCCAGCTGACCCCTGTAATGTCTTACCTTGCTTCCTGGTATATCTCCAGACATTCTTCTTTCTTTAGGACTACATCTCTTGTTGCTAATCTTTAGCTTTGTTGTCAAGATTTCCAAAAGGCAATGTGGTACAGCAGGAGTGAAAAATTTTGATTCAAAGGATCTTGGTTCAAGATTGGCCATTATGCTGAATGGATGACTTTGGGCCATCTCTTTTAATCTCTAACCTCTCATTTCTAAAAGGAGTTTTTAACTGTAGTATTTTAAAAAGTTTGAGAAACATATCTTGGCAATTAGTCATTTTATTAATAATGCTAGTATTCTTAATAAAAGTTCAGTGGTACTCTTGAATGCCAAAGACAATCATGGCAGTGGGCTCATAGCTTACATGCCCTTGGAATGGGGATGTTCATGAGAGTGCCAATGATCATTTATTGGTTAACAATTAAGGAGAGATGGACTTTACAAAGAGGGAGTTACCTCACTGTGTTAAAAGACTGAGAGTAATATTATGTCATTCTTGTATAGAAAGACTGTCCCAGATACCCAGATACACACACTGCCTCCCCTTGACCCCCGAGACTTGAGCAATCTGGACAAAGAATCAATATCCCTCACCTAATCCTGAGCATTTGGGTGGTGGAGCAATACCCAGAATGAGAATAAATATTAATCTTATTTTCCATCAACCCAGTCCTAGAGAGATTGGAGAAGGAAATAAAATGAGGTGGGGGAGGGAGGGCGGGGAAACAATAGTCTTCCCAATTTTAATAATTGGCCATTGTATCTATAACCCTATGTTAGCATCTTTCCCTATGCAATTATTCTAAATGTCCTTAACCAAAATAACCTTCCTTAATCAAAACCAGCTTCCCCTCTTCCTCATGTTCTTCCTTTCTATGCTCTTTATTTGCTTCTCCTAGACTGCATGCTTACCTGGATTGTTCTGTCCTATTTTTGTGATCCTTTTCTTGTTATGGTCTTTTTTCCCCATGAAAACCTCTAACTTATCTACAAATGCTTCTTTTTTTTTTTTTGGAAAAAGGATAGAAAGTGAGGCAGCAATGACTTGGAGCCAATTCCTTGAACTGACTAAGCACTAACCTTGCATTCCTCTGAACTACAATGCTGTATCTATCATTTTATATGGTTTCAGCCTCTTCCCATCTCTAAATTTTAATTTATTCTTTCCTAGTTTTAAGAGTTTCATCATAGTGGACTGGATTTCTTCCCCTCTCATGATTGTCTCTCTATTAAAACCTTAATAAAAAAAGAAATTAAAAAAAAAGACTGCTCATTACTTTGATTTGTAGCAAAGAGAGAATGGAACATTACCGCCAGAGTGTTTCGAGAAACCATATTTACATTTGCATCAGCTCAATTTAGGTGCCTGATTAGGTTGCGTGTTATGATGAAGATGCACTTACCAGTTGAAGGGAAGTGTCATGGACTAGAGTAACGAGCAGCAGACTGCAAGTCGGGAGACCTGGCCACTATTTCTGGCTGCAGCTCTCTAGGTGCTTCTCTGACCTTGAAGAGTCCACTTTAATTCTCTAGGCTTTGGTTTTTCCGCCTGCCCCATAAGGCTTCCTTACCAGTTTCTTGAGGTTCTGACAGGAGCAAACTAGGTTCTGGGGCAGACAATGGAAATAAGACCATGATCTGATTCCTTAAATAATAAAAATGTATTTTCTAATCAGGCATTGAGTTCATGCTTTTGAAGCCTGCTGAACTCTTGGATCAGAGGGTTAGGCACCTAGAAGAGCTTGTGAAAGGTATAAATTTGAAAATTTGCTAGAAAATCAGGTGAAGGATCCCCAAATCACTCAGATAAGCAACAACTGAAAAGACTGCTGATCTCAAGGTACACATCCTAGGGAAGTGAATTTCATTCTATGCTGGGAATAGAGACAGACAGTGCATCAGGGACAAGTCAAATGCCTTTGAAGCATATTTTGTAAGAGGGTCAAGTCCTTTTAGCAGACAACAACTTTAAAGGACAAGAGTGGAGCATCCTAATATATTTTCACTTCTCTTGCTCCTTCTGGTAGCTTCTCAAAGTTGCGACAAGTGACAGGTCTGCTCCAGAAAGGAAGCTAATATTTCCAAGATGCTTCCCATTTGTGGAGAGCTGCATCTGGGAATTGAATAGAATTTAATCATTAAATCTGGACTCATCTAATGCAAGTTTTGTGGGCAATACATATGTATGTGTGTATTTATATGTGGGAGTATTTGTGATATATATATATGCATTTATGTGTTTATATATATTTGGACAAATTATGTATGTATTTGGATGCACACACACACATACACACACACACTTATATAATTGGATAATTGGATTTTTTCTAGACTATCCCTCTTTTGAGGGGTGAAAGGGAGAAAAGGTGTATTTCTGTTCGTTGAAAATTTCATACATAAATCAGAGGGAAGGAAAAGAAACAAGAAAAAGGAAGGGCAAAAAAGGGAAAGGAAAGAGAGGGAAGGAAAGAAAGAAAGGTATCATGGAAAAGTCCCTTTCTATGCCTGAATATAGGACTTAAACAGGAATTTTATGATACATTTCTTTTAAATATACTTTGTATCTAGCACATAACAGGAACTCACGATGCCAATAATATATTAGCTTTACCAATCTTATATAAGCACAAAAGTAAAAAATACAAATACATTGGATAATAAGCACCAGTTCATACCACCTTCTACATCTTGACCCTATTAATAGTCAAATGCTAAGCTACTATGCCTCTAGATAGTAATCAGGGGTATTTTGGGTTTTGTTTTCAAAACTCTTGAAGCTTCCTACAATTCAGGGAACAAGTGTTTTGTTCAATGTGGCAGGAGTGCTAGTCTCGCTGTTACATTGTGTGTGAGTGGTCAAGTGTCTGCTTTTCAACTGCACGGTCCAGTTGAATTGCTTTATTTTCCTCCCACTGTTGTGTGAAATCAAGGCAGGGCATGTCGATTCAATTTGATTATGTCCTCTTAAAAAAGTTTGGGGGGATGTTAGGAATTCTATAATTTAATAAATGAAAGGCTCGTCTTTCAAGGAGTACCTAGCTCTACCAAGGTCCAAACATCACAACATATAGTACTATCTGATGTATTTTCCTCTGTCTCATTTTTTTTTCCTTTATGAGATCTGATAATACATTTTCTGGGGGGTAAGGGAATAAACTAAGGGCTGATTCTAAAGTATCTTAATGTTCCTTTAGAAATGGTTTCTAGTTCTCAGTTCCAAAATTGAGCCAAATACCTAAATGACTATATTAGGTAGAAACAAACTTAAATAGACAAAACAAATATGTTTTTTTTTTTTAAATTGGGAGAGCACTCAAGCAGCTTCAGTGATTACCTAGAGTCACACTGGCTTCTTTAATGATGGAAATTTCAACTTCCTCAAATATTATTAGAGCAGTACTACATAAATATTTAGTTAACTTTTCCACATTCAAAAGGTTTCTCCTCATATCAGAATCCTGTGTTCTGTCAGAAAAAGAAAGCAAGACTTTCTAAACACCTCACTTTATAGTTACTATGCCCAGATGTTCAATATGGTACTGCAAAAGCTTATTCCTTTAAACCATCCTAAAGCATGTGCTAGATAGGGTAAATGCATAGATGTTACTACAGACCATTCCTCAAGGTCATTTCTAGGCTACTGCCTCAACAAGGGTATGAGAATTGCCAGAAAGGGTGGATGGGTGGGTCAGAACAGAAGAAGAAGTAAGATGTTCCACTGAAGAGAAAAGGGGAACCAAATGATAGGGATGGGAATTCCCATCATACACTTTAGTTCTTGCTTTGCTAATTGTTTTACACAGTAAATGCATTTCTAAAAAGTTGAATGTGAGTGGAGAATTATGTGGTAAATCATAGCTTATTTTAAAATACAATGAAAGAGGCTCATAGAAATTCTATGATGAACATGGTAAATCCTTTAGTTAAGGAAAGAGTCTTATAAAACAGAGAATTGCTCACTATTACATCTTTTCGATTTGGGGGAGAAAATCAAGAATTTCATGTACCTAGCTAACAGAGTATAGGAGATGGATTTGACATCCTGGTTAGACATCTACTTATTCTATTTTGCTTATATAAAAGAGAAACGCCCGGTAGTCTTTGAAGGGAATTTGACCTTTAGAATGGGCAGAATTTAAATAAGGAATCAACTATTTCTAGTAATCTCTGTCTCCATCCAGTATAACCTTTTGGAAGAGGAGATTTAAAGTAAGAATTGGTACCTAGAAACAGAGGGCATCTATGTGGTATAATGAATAGAGTGCAAGGCCTGGAGTCAGAAAGACTCATCTTCCTGAGTTCAAATCTGGCCCCAGACACTTATTAGACCCTGGTGAAGTCACCTAGTATGTCTCAGTTTCCTCATCTGTAAATTAAACGAGAATTAAATAACAAACCATTACAGTATCTTTGCCAAGAAAACCCGAAACGTAGTCATGAAGTGTCAGATATGACTGAAACAACCTGGGAACAGGGATTTTGAAATTCATCAAATAAGCAAATCTCTTTCTCCATGATTGTATCAATCAATCAATTAATAAACAAAGGAGCATTATTAAGCACCTACTATATTGAGATATCATGATAAATTATGGGCTGAATGGGATTTGAGGCTTATCACAGTTCCTTGCCAGGCATGGATATAGACTATAAACACAGAGATCCTGGCAAACTTGCTTCTCGTTACCTCTGACCTAGTTGGGTATCAGCCAATTTTATCTAGCCTTCTCTCTTTATGTGGCATGAGAGGGGGCATTCTTAACAACTGAGGAGCAGCCCCCTAAAATGAGCATCTGGACACCAATGAAAACATTTTTTGCTTTGAATTATTCACGTGCTGCATATTCTGTTCTTAGCTCTTACAGCTCTTGTGTTAATTAAAACAATTCATGCAGATGTTTTAGGGTCATCAAAAATCTGCCAAGATAAACTAGGGAAATGATAAAAAAAAAAGGGAGGGAGTTGTAGAGGGAGGGAGAAAGAGGAGAGAAGGAAGGAAGGAGAGAGGGAGAAAGAAACAGAGACAGAGAGACAGAGACAGAAAAAAGAAACAGAGAGGAGAAAGACAAGAGATGGAGGAGAAACAGATAGAGATGAGGGGGACACACAGAGAAGCAGAAAAGACAAAGACAGACAGCAGAAAGATAAGAAAGATAGAAAGAGAGACAGCGAAATAGAGGAGGAACACAGACACAGAGACAGAGAGAAGGAGAAGTAAGGTAGAGGAGACAGAGAGACAGATGGGGGTGGTGGAGGAAGTAGGTAAGGAGAGAGGGAGAGAGAAAAAGAAGAGAAAGAAAGAGAGAGAAAGAAACAGAGTGAGAGAGAGGGAGAATGGAGAAAGGAGATAGGGAGAGATGGAAAGAGGAAGAGAGAGAGAGAGACAAGAGACAGAGAGACAGAGAGAGACAGAAGCAGAAAAAACAGAGAGACAGACGGAAAGAGGAGAGAGGTAGAGAGAGAGATAGAGGGAAGAACAGAGACACAGAGACAGAGAGGAGAAATAAGATAGAGAAGGAGACAGAGAGAAAGATGGGGGGATGGGGGAGATAGGTAAAGAGAGAAAGAGAGAGAAGAAGAAGAGGGGGGGTGGAGTGGAGAAAGGAGGGAAAGAGAGAGGGAAAGAGGGAGAGAGAGAAAAAGAGAGTGACAAGAGACAGAGAGACTAAGAGAAAGACGGAGAGCCAGAACCAGACAAAGTCAGAATCCAAAGGAAGATCTGTGCACTGCTCCCACATTTTTGAAGGCCCCTGAATGGTGCTGTGTTATATCGGATCAGGACCTGGGTGTGGACTCTCATATTGACCTTCAGCTCTGATGCTCTCGGAGACTAGTGGTTCAAGGAGAAAACTGCTCTCTGCCAGATGGAGCAACTTGGTCAGGGGAGGACAGGTGCCCTTCCGCCCCCTGCAGAGCCCGGCTGGGTCTCTCAAACAGGAGGTGGGCTGCCCTTCTCCTTATTTGCATGTGTAAGTGATTAGCGCTCATGAAAAGATCCAACCCATTACTTAAAGCCTGGTCCCCGCGTTTGACTCTGACCTCCTGCGGCATCCTGGGCCACACGCTGACTCCGCGCTGACTCCATAGCGCATGATTTGTCTTCAGTTTATAAGTAGCATAGCCTATAAATAGAAACCCTTTTGCTAAGTTCCTCAGGAGACATCAGCAGGTTTTTCCCCTTGTTTTTCGGTGTGTGTGTATTTTTTTTTAAACAAAACACAACAAAAATATAGTGAGTATATTCTCCCTGCCCTATGACCTCCCCCGCTGACTCAGAGTATTCAAGACCAGGGCTAGTTCTTGCCACAGGTCCAGACCTTGGGTGACGGAGGGATTTAGCCCATGTCAGGTAGTCAGTGAGACCCACAAAGACTTCTCTCACCTGTAAATCCGGTACCTGGTGGTGAAGCCTTGACGGTAGCGCTCCATGAAGTCAGCATATTCCTGAGCTCGGTGAAAGGGGCCCCGGTCCGTGAGCAGCCAGTCCAAAGGGGGCTGCCCAGCCAAGGAGGCATGTTGCTCAGGGGCCACAGCAGCAGCAGCAAGGGCAGCGGGGGCAAAGATCCAGCCGGGAAGGCACAGCGCCAGCAGTGTCGCCCATGGGATGGCCAGCCGAAGCCCTTTAAAGCGAACGCTGCCCTGCCACCTCATGCTTCTCCTGGGCGGATGGGTTCTTCATTCTCTCGCCACACTCTCCCTGTCAGCAGCGCTCCTCCAGGGCCCCTGGAACCAGAAGGACACAGGGAGGTGAGGTCAGCCGGGGAGCCGCCCCAGTCCCCATGGCCCCCCAAGGGGAGCCTGGATTGAGAAGGGCCCATTCGAACTCATGTAATCTACACACACACACACATGCACACACACACGTGTGTGTATGTATGCACATATAAAAATGTATACATATACACATAAATCTATATAGACACATAGACACATATAGACATAAACACACATACACATACACACACATAATGATACACATGCATGTGTATGTATGTATGCACACGTGTGTGCATGTATGTGCACGTTGTGTGGTTATGTGTTGTGTGTGTGTGCGTGTGCAGTGTGTTGGATGGAAGCATGTGTGTACTGTATATGCATGTGTGTGCGTGTATGTGTATGTGTATTATGGATGTATCTATACATGGTATACTGTATGTCATGTGAACATGTGTGCATTGTAATGCATGTGTGTATGCATGTGTGTATTATATTGCATATATGTGTGTATATATGTTTATGCATGCATATGTATGATTTAATAAATAATTTTCTATTTTTATTCATCTTTATATATATATATATTTATTGTTATTGTTTATATATTTATATTTATTTTTATATATATGGAGAGAGATGATAGAGATAAAGAGAGAGAAATAGAGACAGATTTTATATGTGTGTGTATATATCACATACACACACACACACACACACACACACACACATTTCATTCCTCTCCATACCATACTCTAAACTTTCGCCACTGACCCAGAAACCTCTTTATCCTGGAAGTTCATATCTCAAAAGTACCCTTCACCCCAAGGCTTCTTCCTCTCACTGGATGGCTCCTCCAGGAATTTTTATTTAAGAAGAGTGCTTGGTGTGGAAATATGTATAGAAAAATTGTACATATCTACATATATTGGATTGCTTGCTATCTAGGGTAGGGAATGGGGGAAGGGAGAGAGAAAAATTTGCAACTCAAGGTTTTACAAGGGTAAATTTTGAAAACTATCTTTGCATATATTTTGAAAATAAAAGACTTGTTTTTTTTAAAAAGTAATAAATGAAATAATTTTTTAAAAAATAATAAATTGATTAAAGTTAAATAAATGAATGAGTGAATGAATGAATGAATGAATAAAATACCAATAAATTTAAAAAAAGAATGCTTGGGAATTCCCATGTCCACATCTTCCTCCAGGTTATACTCCAGACTTCCTCTACCATTGTCCTCAACTCTCAATGCAGGCTACCTGCTCCATTTTCCTTTTCCTTTTATCATCTATGAGAATATAACCTACCATGGGGGGGGGGAGCTATCTTTCTTTCTTTCTTTTTTTCCCCTAAGGCAATTGGGGTTAAGTGACTGCCCAGGGTCACAGAGCTAGGAAGTGTCTGAGACCAGATTTGAACTCAGGTCTTCCTGACTTCAGGGCTCATGTTCTATCCACTGTACCACCTAGCTGCCCTGGCTATCTTTCTTTCTAATTGCATTTGTATTCTCTGTGCTAAGCACATAATTAATAAATGCTTGTTGACTGAATATCTTATCATCTTGGCACACAGTAACTGCTTAATAAATGCTTTTTGACCAATTCATGTTGGTCATTGTATCCCCAGCACCTAGCACAGTGCTTGCCATAGAATGGTCACCAAATAAATACTTTTTGAATTGAATTGAAATGATCTGAACTGAATTAAAAGATTGAGAGGATAGAGAAAGACTGCACTGGTAAAAGGATCAGCCTACACTGATGAAACCATAAGTCCATCAAAATGTACTAATGGACCCACCTATCAATGACTTTGGGAGGAACAATAAAGCAATAGCCAAAGTGTTTTAATAAAGTTTTCTGGAAGAAACAGGTCATATAAAACAAATGAATCCTATTATGATTTCTTAGTAATCATACTTACCCAACAATGTACTGAATGGAGTTTCAGGATCAAATAGTTTTGATTGTTAAGCTAAATTTGCTGAATACAGCAAGAATGCTGCATTCAGTGCTGACTGCTCCTCAGAAGGAGAAGGAGAAAAAAAAGAAAAGGAAAAAAAACCTGGCCTTGGAATAATATATTTTCCACTTCGTCAGTTTTTCTCTGGAGCTGAAGACAGTTTGACTAAAAATCTCTTTCAAGACAGATAAGTTTCAAATCTGTTTTAAAAGTTTCTATAAAAACCTATCATTAGAAGAAAAGGCCCATCTATACAAAAATGTTTATAGTGACATTGTGATAACAAAAAAGCTGGAAACAAACTGTGCCTAACAACTGGGCAATGACTAGACATTATAGTGCAAGAATATAATGGAGGCAGTGCATTCTATTACTGCTGTAAGAAAGGATAAAAATCAAGAATTCCTATGAATTTAGGAAACCTATAGAAAGTAAAACTAAGAAGGCAGAGGCAAAAGAAGAGCAGCTAAGATGGCTTCAAATATATAAGTACTCAAAGATATGTATATGTGTATAAATATATATGTATATATGTTTGTATGTATGTACATATATACACATATAGTATGTGAGTGTATTATGGATATATGTGTATAAATATAATAAATGCATATATATATATAAACATAAAACATAACAATTGACTTGGAGTGAATATAAATAGCAATTGGTTCTTTTTTGGCCAGAAACCCTAAGGGTCATCCCCTCACACATTGAATTTTTTTCACTTGATAAAAGAGGCCATTCTCTACTTTATTTCTTACCTAGACTTAATGAATGGGCATTGCCTCAGTCAAACTGAGAGGAGTTAAAAGACCTTAGCTTAAAAAGGCCAAGGTCTCACATTGTATATGGGTTCACCTCTAGTCCTCCTGATGTATATCTTGCTGAAAAAGTAATTTTTGGGAGAGAGGTTCGATATATGTGAAAAACTCATAAGACATTTATAAAAGGACAAAGGGCATCATTTATTATGTGAAATAGCTCATGGGCTAAACCAAATATGATTAAGTTAGGCTGATCCATATATGATTAAGCAACTTGCTTCTTGTTGCAGGAACTTTTAAAATTGGAGGGGAAAGGAGGAGGAAAATAGGATCAGGGGTTGGGGAATAAGGGGAAGAATTGGTGGGGGGGATGTTGGAAAAAAGCTAGGGAGGGGCCAGGGAGGAGCCTAGTGGAGAACAACTAGGTAACCATCTGTCTTAACATATGCTAATCAAGACAGTCTCTGGAGTTGGTATATCCAGGGAAACCAATTAGATGGATTAAAATTAATGATGAAAGGTCCTGTTCCACACAATTGTCACTGGAATCAGATGGTTCTGGAGGAGAAAGTAAGGCTGGTGAAATTGCACAGCCCATCCATACTTAAATCCAACTCACTTGCATGTCATGTCATCACTTCCTTGATATCTTTTTCTTCTTCAAGAATGAAGGACAAGCAACAAGCAAAACAAGTGTGTGTGTGTATACACACATACACATATATATGTATATGTATATACATGCCTTTATTTGTATATACATGTATATGCATAGGTTATATTTATACATATATTCATGTGCAAATACACAGAAATGTGTTTGAATTGAATTGGAATGAATTGAATTATAGTAAATTGAACAGTTAACAAATATGTATGTATGTGGATATACAAATGTATATAGTAACAATATATATGTAAAATCAATGTGAAATAAACACAAAACTCTGGTTAAATAAAATAGTCTATATTAGTACCACACTGTCCATATTAAAGGATATTTTGCTCCTTTTTGTTAAGAGCCAAAAATCCAACAGATTTTGTATTTTGAAAGGGTTTATTGAGATATTTGTTGGGAAGTGTAACTCGTAGAAACAAAGTGTTTAAGCTTTCTCCACTCTACCTCTACCCATCATCAAGGAATTGTCAGAATTTATTTCTTTTCCTTTTTTAAAAAGTGCAAATTTGAGGGATTGAAGGGCACAGAACCCATATTTTGTGTGGTTACTCATATCCACTTATTCTCAGCAAGTATTCATGCTGTTTGTTCCTCTAGCAAACCTTTTATTTTATGAAGCTGAAGAAATTGTATGTAAATGTTAATCTCTTTATGATATATGCACACTGTTAACAAACAGAGCAGAATAATTAGCAAATGTAGGGATTGGGTCTTTCTTTACTTTTCTAGTCCCCAAACTGATGATTTCATTAAGTGAACTTATATTTGCCTAGGTGTAGTTAACACATGGAAAGTTTGACTGACCTTGATTTCATAATTTGGAATGCTAAACATGAGAAATTCAAACTCATCTGAGGAAATCTAAAGAATTTCAATTTCTAATGGCAACTAATGACCTTAATCAAGGCTGCATCTCTTTACTCTAACAAATAAGCAATTAACTTGGTAACAGGAGGGTAAATAAAATCATAATTAATGAATTTATACGGGAGATGAATTTATTAGTGGCATTTAAACTTCATTGATGATCTATGAAATATTAAGTTTTACTGCCACAATTTTGCAAATGCAAGTACTAAGATACGAAAATAGTCATCTATTATAAGAGGGCAGCTAGATAGACAGAACTGTGCTAGAGCTGGGGATAGTGCATTGGGACTAGAGTCAGGAAAACCTGAGTCAAATCCATCCTCAAACATGTATGAACTATGTGACCTTGGGCAAGTCACTCAACCCTGTTTGCATCAGTTTTGTTATCTGTATAATGAGCTGGAGAAGGAAATGGCAAACTGTTCCAGTATTTTTTTCCAAGAAAATCCCAAATGGGGTCACAGAGAGTTGGACACAACTAAAAATAATGACTGAAAAATCACAAAAAGTTATTCAATAAATTGGTGACTTTATCACACCTATGAAAATCAGGAAGGCAACTGTTCTGAAGATAATTTTTCCAGATGGTGGATTTTCTTTCAGCCCTGTTAACCTTGTGTTTCTCTTTTGCTTAGATAAGGATTGGAATGAAAGAAGGAATGAAGAAAAGAAAGAAGGAATGAATTAATAAATGAATGAATGCAAAAGCATTTTCATAGCTTACTCTGTGCCAAATGCTTTGATAAACGTTCCAAACAGAAAAACAAAAACAATCTTTGCCTTCAAAGAATTTACATTCTATTGATAGAGACTTATATGTAGGCAATAACAGCCAGGGAGGGTCATCTTGGTTCATAAAATTATAGAGATAGTAAATGAAGTGACAAGAGAATAGACTGTCTAAGTGGGGGGAAAAAAATCCCTTCACGTTTAAGAAAAGTGGATAATTTAACTTCAAGGCCAGAAATGTTACAACTGCTGTCAATATATGTTAGATGGGCAGCAGTCTCTTCACCATGGATAGATTACAGGGAGTCAATACATAAAAACTAGAAAGAGGAAGACTACTTTGTCATTGTGTGAGTTTTGATCCTCTAAACTACTCTTGGAGGGAGCCAGATGAGCCCTCTAAAGTGTTAAAGACTCAAGCTATGAGAATTTACTGCTTCTAGGTGGTTTTCTCTCCTTGTGTGTCAGTGTATATTTTCCTTTTTTATTTTGCACATGCCTAGGAACTTTTATAGGTTGAGCCATGATTTTGGGCTGCCAAAGTCTTGGGCACAAAAGCAATGATATATCATTTTCATGGTCATTACTGGTTAAGTATTTAATATCTTCTGAGTTGTTCCCATTCTATTCTTTTGTATGTACCTGAGCCATAAAATAATGATTGGGGGGAGGGGGAAGTGAGTCAGGCAAAGCATAAAAGGAGGAAGAAGTAGAGAGGAAAGGAACAGGGGAGTGAGAATCAATGGCACTTTACTTTGGGTTTTTTGAGATCAAATTCTAGAGTACTTGCTAAGGGGGAAAAGGGAAAGATTAACAATTTGCTCAAGAGGATCATAGTCATGGAATATCAGTTTATGTATTTTCAGGAATAAGGAGAAATTAAAGTCCTAAGATCCAAGAAGTGAAGAAATATGGGAACTGTTAAGAGACTATATGCTGCCACAAAGGGCACTTATTTCATGCCAGTCATCAAGCTACTCACTAGGGAGATAAAGAGAAGTAAAAATAGAATTTCTGCCTTCAAAAAACTTACATTCTAATGAAGGAGACATTTTTTTGTTTTTGTTTTTGTTTTTTGAAGGAGACAAAATATAAATAACTTTGTAGATATTTATATTCACTTAGAAGATGGAAGATAATTTCAGAGGAAGGCATTAACTATGGGTAGGAACTGAAAAGACCTCTTTCAGAAGATAGGATTTCAGCTGATTTTTCAAGCCAGGAAATCCAGGAGGGAGAGATAAGAGAGAGCATTGTAGGTATAGGGTACAGCTAGTGAAAAGAATATGGAGTTGAGAGGTGGAATATTGTATTAAAGGAAAAAGAAAGGCACTGTCAGTGGATACCAGAAAATATGGAGAGAAGTAAAGTATAAAAAGGTCTGGAAAGATAGGGAATAGGACAGGTTGTAAAGGGTCGTTAGTGACAAATAGAGGATTTGAAATTTGGAATTTATTGAGGGGTGTGTGTGTGTGTATGTGTATGTGTATGTGTGTGTTAATAATAGTGGGGAATTTTGAAGCATCATGGCTAGATCCCAAACACCACCATTATCTCAATTAGTGAGTAGGATAAAGAACAATTAGGGAATAGGGTGAAGAACATTAGTAAATGAGGTGAAGAACAATTAGGAAGTAGGATGAAGAAAATACAGAGGGTGATCTTGATGGAAGCTACCTGTCAGAATAATGGTAGTCATTCTGGATCCATATCACTTGTATAGTTCACTCTATCATTCCTTAGCTAAAGAGAATTTCTAAAAAAAAAAAAATCAGGTAGAGCAGTGGATAGGGTGCTAGATCTGGCCTGTGCTCAAATTTAACCTCTGACACTTGCTATAACACTAAAGCCAATTAATCCATCTACTTGCATTTCCTCAAAAGTAAAGTAGGGATAATAATAGCACCTATCTCATAGAGTTGTGGTGATGATCAAATCAGATATTTGTAGTTAGCTCAGTGTCCTATACATAGTAGATGCTCAATAAATGCATGTGCCTTTCCTTCCCTTCCCCTTATCCCTTTAATAATGGCTGTATTCCACTGGACAAGGAATATCCAAATGTCTTTCTGGGTCCTCAGAGAAAACAAGGACAGCTATCATCATCAATCATCAGCATTGTTTATTCAGTGCTTCAAGGTTTTTCAAAATGCTCTCTCTATAAACTTATTTTGTGTTCATATCAATGCTGTGAAGTAGGTACTGTCATTATTTCCATTTTACAGATGAGGAAACTGTATTTTAGAATTAAGTAACTTGTCCAGAGACAGGATTTGAATTCAAGTCTTCCTCTCTCCAAATTCAACATTCTACATTATAACACTTAATGTTAAAAGTGAACAATGAAGGGGCCAATCAACTGGTAAATAGATGGGTTTCCACTATCAGAGTCCAATAGATTATTACTGGTCTTCATAGCATTCAATGATTATCAAGATTTAAGGAGGTTTCAGGGTAAATTTAATAATGATACTTGAGTGACAAGACTGACTTAAACTAACAAGCTGTGTGAACTTGAGTAAGTCACAATACTTTCAAGCTCTCATTTCTACATCTCTAAAAATGAGGCAAGATCACCTTTGCTGTCCTTAAGTCTTTCAGTCATGTCCAACTCTTCATTATAGTTCAACAAAGTTGTGAGATGTAGCCTGGTGCAGAGGCAGAATGCTGGAATTGATATTAAAAGAACTGGATTTGAATCTTGGCAGATTAGTGGCTTTGAACTAGTCACTTAACCCATCTGGTACTCAGTTTCTTCATCAGAAATATGAGGAAATTGAATTAGATGAACTTTAAAGTTTATTGATAGTTTTAATATCTGTTAAGTTTGTGAACATAACTCAAAGAGATTGAGTGGAGATAAGGATGGCATATGTAAGGGAGAGAAGCAAGGAAGTCTTTGAAAGGTAATTTTGTAGTATAAGATAGCATTTATCATATTGTCTTGTACTGTATTGTTAATTTCCTTAACTTAAGCCTTTAGTCTGTTACCTCTTTGAAGGCAAGGAATATGTCCTATTCATCTTTAAAGTTCCCAGAGTGCTAAAGACTTATTTTCTATCAGTTCTTGTTTTTCCTTCATTCTTGAAGAGGATCATGACATTAGGGAGGTGATAACATGCAAGTGAATTGGATTTGAGTGAGGGGAAGGTACAAAGTCACCGGCCTCACTTTCTCTTCCAGAACCATGTGGGTCCAGTGGCAAACTGTAGAACAGAATGACTGGAGATGTCCCTAGATGCAGTGGGAGACCTTGGCCTTTTTAAACTAAGATCTTTAACAGGTCTTGGTTTGACTGAGACAATGCTCAATCAACGATTAAAGTTAGGTAAGGAAAAAAATTGAAAGAATGAATGAAGGGTGGCAGAAAGGAGTTATAAAGCATAATTCATATATGTCAAAGCAGTGACATTTAATAAAATGATTAGGCAGTGACATTAAATAAGTTTTCAAGCCATTTTGGAGTGATTAATAGGGCAGCTTTATTGAGGAGATGTTTCCTTAATTAAATCGGAGGGTGGGAGTGTTAGAAAACCCAGGGCAGTGGGTTCACTTTTGCCATCAAAAACATTTTCATGGGAAAGCTTGTTTTCATTAAGGAGCCAGCATTAAAGAGAGAGAGTGGATGGGTGGATTGGGGGCTGGGAGAGACCCTGAATATGTGGCCTGCTATGAGGTAGGGGACATTTATAACCCCTTTTGATCCATTGATTTTCATTATCTTCTGAGTTTTCTTTGGCTGATATTGTCAACCTTGGCTCAGAGGGATTGTAATGTTCATTTTCACACCATTCATTTTACCACAACTTTGTAGCATCTAACTTCTTCAGTGGACTATTACTGTCAAGTTGAGGCAGGGGGATATCTGACACTTTTGAAGGCAATGCGTGAACTAGATCCCAAATCGCCAACAAAAAGCCAAATCACAGCACTTTTAGGGACTTCTTTATGACTTTCCCCACTGCCAAAAAAGGATAAGTTTTAAAATAGAATAGATTGTAACTATTTTATAACAAGTACTATCACCACCGGCACTACTAATATTATTATTATTATTATTATTGCTATTACAATTACTCTTGCTTTTACTACTACTATCACTACTACTTCTGCTATTGTCATTATCTCTACTGCCAATACAATTCCTTCTATTATTACTACTCTTACTACTGCAGCTGTTACTGCTATTATTACTACTCCCACTACTATTACAATTATTATTGACATAAAATTGCAAATCTCTTGATATATATTATCTCAACTTCACAATAATTTGTGTGATAAGTGCCATAGATATGGTTATTTCAAGATGAGAAAAGCTAAATTCAGAGAGCTAAAGCAAAACAAAATAAGCAAGTGTTTAACATGGTGAGGAACATAAAATGGCACAGTTTGTTTGCCAATCAAGAAGAACATATTATAATATTATATATGCATATAATATATAAAATTATAATATGATGCTCTTGATCATATTATATATTATATCATATTATAATCATATTATACATCATTATATTATATATTACATATAACATATAATATGATGTTCTTGATTGGCAGAGAAGATTGGTAGACAAAGTGCAAAGTTGTGTGGCAATGGCTTTAAGTGAGTAAACTTTCCTTGGTAGCTTCTTCTTGTAATTGGCTAAGAGAAAGATTGAAGGAAGATGACTGGATCTGGGATCAAAGGACCAGGGATCAACTCTCAACCCTCCTTTTGACTATCTGTGTGATCTTATTGAAGTCAATATTGAATTCAGTTCACTACTTGAACCTCATCTAAAGTATTCAGATTAGATGAAATAAGACCCTTCCAAATGAAAACTGCATCCTGCCTATAAATCTTATACATTTTTCTTTTATATCTAACTTTAAATTCTTTTGCTGAAAATTTAAGTTTATTTTCTCTTCTTCTCATTAGAGAAGGAGAAAATAACTGGCTTCTATAATAAGCATGTTTATTAATATGTGTTCCATATTGGAACCTTTCAGGATTTAGGCTCAAAAATTCTAAAAATAAAAATAAAACATTTCATTCTCAGTACTGTCCCCTTTCTCACATTCTAGTATCTAGATTCCCCATGTAATTAATATGTCACTCTTGAGATAGAAAAAGAACCTGAGATTGCAGGAACACTGTCCCTTCCCCACTTTACCAAAACTGCATTGCCATTCTTAGTTTCCTTTTTGTTACCTTTCCTTTTTAATTGTACATGTCTGCAATCTCAGTATCATTTCATCCCCTTTCATTGCCCCCAATATCTAATATATTTCCAAGATTTGCTTATTCACATTCACAAAAATCAATCACAGCCATCTCCTCACTATTTACATGACAACTACCATTTTGAAGGTCTTCATCACTCTAGTCTGCAGTGTTGAAATAACACTTTCATTAGCATATTTCTCCTTTCCCCAAACTTATTCCACACAAGTGATAGAGTTTCCTAAAGCCCAGGATGAACATGTCCTCTTCAAGGAACTTCACTGGCTCCTTATTCCCTCAAAAATAAAATGCAAATGCCTCTATTTGGAATTTAAGTATCTTTATGATCTTAATTACATATTTCTAGAGTGACTTCACATAAATCCCTTTCATGCACTCTGTGGATACAGACAAACTGGCCTAATTCATGTTTCTTGTACATGAAACTTTCCTCCTCCATGCATGGAGGCTTTCCCTCCTAATGTCCATCTGCTAGTTTCCTTAACTTCATTCAAGGTTCAGCTCAAATGACATTTACTACAAGGGGTATTTCCTAATTGTCTCAATCATTAGCATGCTCATTTGGAGCTATGCTCAAAAAGTTATCAAACTGTGTATACCCTTTGACCCAGCAGTGTTTCTACTGGGCTTATATCCCAAAGAGATTTTAAAGGAGGGAAAGGGACCCACATGTGCAAAAATATTTGTGGCAGCCCTTTTTGTAGTGGCAAGAAACTGGAAATTGAAAGGATGCCCATCAATTGGAGAGTGGCTGAATAAATTATGGTATATGAATGTTATGGAATATTATTGTTCTGTAAGAAACAACCAACAGGAGGATTTCAGAGAGGACTGGAGAGACTTGCATGAACTGATGCTGAGTGAAATCAGCAGAACCAAGAGAACATTATACACAGCAACAAGACTAAACGATGATCAATTTTGATGGACATGGTTCTCTTCAACAATGATATAATTCAAATCAGTTGTTCAGCAATGAAGATAGTCATATACATCCAGAGAGAGGCCTGTGGGAACTGAGTGTGAACCACAACACAGCATTTTAACGCTTTCTGTGAATATTTCCATGCATTTTGTTTTCCTTCTTAGGTTGTTTTTTCTTCTTCTCTTTCTAGATCTGATGTTTCTTGTGCAGTAAGATAACTGTATAGATATGTATACATATATTGTATTTGTCATATAATTTATCCTACTTAGTGTGTATTAGATTACCTGTCATCTAGGGGTGGGGGTGGGGGGTGGGGGGAAGGAGGGGAAAAGCTTGGGAAAAAAAGTTTTTGCAAAGGTCAATGTTGAAAAATCACTCATATGTTTTGTAAATAAAAAGCTTTATATATATAAAAAAATCATTAGCATGCTCGCTTCCCTTGGCATTTGGTTTCATCTAAGGAAAATAGTCTACATGACTACAAAAATGCAATTAGAAAGAACAATCAAAATTCTAAATACTATTTAATTTCAATAAACAAATATAATCACAAGGAACAGATGACAATATGTATCTGCCTCCTTCTACAGAGGTGAGGAACAAGGGATGAGAAAGATTTCATTATTTTAGTTATCAGTTGCCTCAGTTGGTTCATAGATCAGCTGATTCTGCCAAATTGATTTTTTTCTCCTCTTTATTTTAAATTGTTACAAGGGATAACCAGCTAGGTCATGGGAGAGGAGAGGTAAGAGGGAATGAGTTGTATATTTGAAAATGAACATGACAGGAAAAAAAGATATAAATGCTATATTTTAAAAAAGAAAATTCACATAACAAAGACTAAACCAAAATCTTCAATGAAATCATACATGGCTAGAAATTTGCTTTTTTAAATCTGTTCTTCCCACAACTGTCAGATTAATTTTCCTCAAACACCATTGTGTCATATCAAATCTCTACCTCACAAAACCATGGTTTATCAGAATAAATCTTAACTCCTCCACCTTGAATCCCAAATTTTTATATGCCCTTAACTCTCCCACCTCATCTATTGTCTCTACAAAGAATGACAGAACTTTAAAGTCAAGAGGAAGCAATACCAGAGATCATCTATTTCAATTCCCAGAATGTTTCAGATGGAAAAAAAAAATGAGGTTCTTGTCCAAGGGGAAATGACTAGGTAATGACATAACTAGTATTAAGACACAAATTGCCCAACTTCTAAGCAAGTGTCTCTTTCTATTATATTAAGCACTTCCCTAAAATGACCCCTTTGCTACACCAGATTGTCTCCTTATTGTTCCCATAAATAACTTGGCTCACTGCTGCCCCTGCATCTTCCCTCAGGCTCCTTGCCTAGCTTTCTAACTTTCTGTCATTCCTTGTTGATCATTTTCTTTATGACATAGCTCTTGGGTTCCCTTCCTCTCAAGAAACTGTTCCTAAATAGTCTCACCATTTATTATTCATTAGTCACTTTTTATTCTTTCAGCAGTAGATTGTCCTGGATTACCTTTTACTTGCTTATGTTCTCTATTTTTTTCAAGGTATCAATGCCTTGTTACCTTGTAAATTGAAAGCAAACAAAAGATGGAAACTATACATATCATATTGCCATTTATGTAATGGGTGCTTAATAAATGCTAAATACTATAAAACTAATAGATTAAAGTATGTGTGTGGTGCTGTTGAGGAAGTGTTAGCAGTGATGGTGGATTCAGTATAATTCAATTAAATAGTGATTTTTTTTTTTTTTTTTTTTTGGTGAGGCAATTGGGGTTAAATGACTTGCCCAGGATCACACAGCTAGGAAGTGTTAAGTGTCTGAGATCAGATTTGAACTCAGATCCTCCTGACTTCAGGGCTGGTGCTCTATCCACTATGCCACCTAGGTGCCCCTAAATAGTCTAAATAGTGATTTCTTAAGTATGTTCTACAGTAATAGTACTCTGTTAGATACAGCCCCCTAACTAGCTTATACTGATATCAAGACAAAAACGAAACAATTTCTATCTTCAAAGGTTGCTTATTTTCCTTGGGGACAAACAACATATGCATTAGTAAATAAATTCTCTCCTCTTCTCTCCCCATCTCTTTCTCCCTATCTCTCTCCCCTTTCTGCCTGTTTTTCTCCCTCCTATTCCTTTCTCCCTCATTTTTCCTCTCTCTTTTATAAAGGGGACAATTCTTATAATTACCAGGGTGGCTCATTAAGGGTACAAACCTACAAAGTACCTTGAACACTGAGTAGCTGTTCAACAGAGAAATTTGAAAATTAGGGCAGGTAGCCCCTGGAGCACTACAGACATAATGTAAAACAAAATAGGCTGTATACCCTCATGTCCACAATGTTCCCACTCATAGACAGAACACTAAAATAGAATGACAGATAGCTGGAATTAAAATAAGAAAGAGCTTGGTTCAAGTTCCCTCTCATGCTATTATAGCAATATTAATCTGGGCATGTCACTTAATCTGTCTTAAACAGAGTGTTAATTTTCTGATTTATGAAATAGGAATTAGGAATATCTATAATAACATCCAGATTAGTGTAACACTGAAATAAGATGTAGAGAAGGGACTGATTCTCTGGATCCGGAGCCCCTCAATTGAATGGTAAAATAAAAGTGCTAGAGTTGAGTCACTATCTCCATGGAAATTCTGAGTAAAACTAAGGCTAAGAACTGGGAAATACAATGAAATTCCCAGTGAAAATAGGTAGCATTGGAAGCTTTTCTCTACTCTCTTGTGACATCAGGGACATGAACATGTCATGTCATGAAAGTAAATTGGATTTAAGTGAAGGAGAGCAGTACAAGGTCACTTGGTTCACTTTCCCCTCTAAAGCCATCGGGGTCCAGTGGCCAGATACAGATCAGAAGGACCGGAGAAAGCAGTGGAAGACCTCAACCTTTTTAAGTTTTAACCAGACTCAATTTGAGGCCATACCCATTCAATGATTAAGACTAGGAAGCAACAGAGGCAAAGCATGGTCTCTTTCATGTAGTCTAAAAAAGAAAAAATAAATAAATAAATCTGAAAGGGGAAGACCCTCAGGATTTCTGGCCAAAACACTATTTACATTTATTCTGATTCAATCAGGACCCAAACTGGAAATGGAAGAGATTATGAATCTAGCAAATCAATGAAGAAAAGCAAAAACCAACAGGAGAAAACACTGGTATCCTACATCAAAAAAAAATTTAAGCTATAGCCCCATAGAGAAAAGCCTCTTGTGCAAGATAATAATAGCTTGGATTTATATTTCATGTGCCAAGCATTGTGCATATTACAAATAACATCTCATTTTATGGCCCCAATTCCTCAAGAAGTAGGTGCTTTTATTGTTCTCATTTTACAATGAAAAAAAAAAAACTGATGCAAACAGAGGTTACATTAATTGTTCATAGTCACAAAACTAGTATGTGTCTATGGCTAAATTTGAATTCAGGTCTTCCTTAACTCCAAGTCCAAGTCTATACCATCTAGCTCTATGATCTCTATGCTTGCTCATTCTAACTATGGATTACACATATATTTGGAGAAGAATATGCTCTAGGTTTGTGGGTGAATGCTATAATATAAATCCTCTTACTATATTATTCCACTAAATGCCTTTACAATTTGTTGCCTCTCAACAAATTGTATCTTCTGACTACTACAGAAAGATAAACAACAAGTATCAGTAGGGGCTCATGAGCACAAGAGTATAAACTCACACAATACCTTGAACATGGAATAGCTCTCCAAGCAGGAAATCTGGGAGTGTTCCCTTGGAACACCGCAGAGATAATCCTTGTTAACAAGGCAAACTTAATGTGTCATAGAAATATATTTTCCAAAAAATTAATAATATTAAATATATTATGAATTACAGGGGAGTAAAGTGTGAATATAGATTCATTTTAAAGATATTTATTGAACTATGAGTGCTCAAGTTATTATAAACACACTGAATGATCTGAAAGGAGAATAAGACATAATTCTTTCATAAAATTTATAGAATACAGAAATGACATGAGTATATACACCAATAACTATAACATGAAAAAAATATGGCAGTTCTATAAGAAAGACAACATGATATAAGGAAAGGAGTCTTGGACTGGAAAGAATGAGATTCAAATCCCATGTCTGCAATAAAATATTTTTGTGACTTTAAGTAAGTCAACAAATATTCTGGTCCTCTCTCTTTATTTGTAAAATGGAGGCACAGGATTAAATGTCCTAAATGACTCTTCTGATTCTAAATCTATAATCTATTATCCATATAATTAGAATATGATTTAGAATATCAGAAAAGGCAGACATCTCTTCTGGTTGGTGCTGGGAATAGGAAAAAGGAAAGGCTTCAGGGAATAATTATTTGAGCTGGGTCTTGAAGGATGTGAAAGAAGTAAGAGGGCTAAAAAAAATGGAAAGGCATTCAAATGAATGGCCATATGTAAAGAGGATGAGGAGAAAGAGTAAGGTGGATTTTTGGACAGTGAACAATCTGCTTTAGCTGAAGCACAGAATTTGTGAGGAGGCATAAGGTAAAACTAGAAAGGTAGGCTGAAACAAGATGATGCAGATCCTTTTAAATGTCAGGTTTAATTAAGAATTTGTACTTTTTATTTGCTAAAGATTTTTGTTTTTTGTTTTTAATTCACCATTTGTTTCAATATATAAGTATTTATCTCAGCTAGGTAAGTTTCCATCTTATTCTTTCCCAGAACCATGATGTCATACTTCCCTCCAAACCTGTCTCATACCTTCTCTCCTTTTCTTGCCTCTTTGTGTGTTATCTTGTCCCAGGGAAAGGGGGAAAGAAATAAGCATTTATGTAGTACTTACTGTGCTGCAGGTACAGTGCTAAGAATTTTTAAAATATTACCTCATTTGATCCATACAATGACCCTATGAGATAAGTGTTTTTATCATCCCCATTTCACCATTGAGGAAATAGAAGCAAACAGATGTTAAGTATCTGCTCAAGGTCACACAGCTAATATCTGAGACTAGATCTGAACTTGGGTCTTACTAAGTCTACTTTGCCACTTAGCTGCCTCATTAGAATGTAAGCTACTTAAGGGTAGAAACTATCTTGTTTGCTCTTATTTGTATCCTGGAACTCAATACAATCCACATAATATATTAAACCCTTATCAATGCTTCAAAAAAGAAATCCATTTTTACTTGCAATCTAGGAGAGGGGGTGGAGGAAAGGGAGGGAGAAAAATTTGGAACACATGGTTTTGCAAGGGTAAATGTTGAAAACTATCTTTGCATGCATTTTGGAAATAAAAAGCTATTATTAAAAAATCCATCACAATGTAAGATCCCTAAGGACAGGGATTATCTCATTATTTGTCTTCATAAGCCTGATAGGCCCCTAAAAAATGCTGGTGGATGAACTGTTGGACAGGAAAATTATATGACCAGATTTATGCTTTTAGTGGTGATTAATATTATAAAAGTGAATAGATCAACAGGAGAGAGAATATATGTCAGGAGATTGATAAGAAAGTGAACAGTTTTGGTGAGAAGTAATGAGATTTCTGGTGATAAGGTGAAAAGACTAACTTATTTAAATAGCAGGGATGTAGTTCCATGTGATCTGCTTTCTAGTCCTTGGAGGAGACAAAGAAATCACACACACAAAAAAAAAATCCCTAAAGCTTGAGAAGTCTCCCTATCATAATTGTAGGCAGCTCTATTCCGCCCGGCTGTCTCCACTTTTACTCTGGGCCCTTTGCCAGACCTGCCTTTGGACTTGAACTTTGACTTGTCCACTGTGCCTGGCTTGGATCTCGGCTGGGACCAGAATTCATCAACTCCTGAGCAATGCCCTAGAGCAAGGAGCTGCTTAGATATTATAGATGAGACTGTGACTGGCAAACACATTGTTTCTGGAACCATGTTTGTAAATACATGAGTTGCCCGACAGCTTGTGGGATTAAATATAGAAGCGACAGTAGAAATTCTCTCTAAAATAAAGTATATGTTGCTCAATGAATGTTAATGAGTATACTGAGGAAGAATGATCACCCTATATTACAGCATAGTTTAAGGCAAGGAACCTTTTCTTAATCAGGAGTCAGTTTTGCTGTTTTCCTTCAGTCTTATGATCACCCCCAGAAAAAGGGTCCAATGGGGAAGGCTACTAATAGTATGGGTCAAGAATGATGGGGAGAGCATGACATGGCAGTGAGAGTCAGTTTGTTATTCAACCAATTAAGACATTTAAATGTACTGGGAGATTAAAATCAAGCTGGTCTGAGGGGAAGAGCACTAGAATGAGAATAAAGGAGTCCAGTTTGTGACACTCTCTCTAGTATTGATTTGTAGTATGATCTTGGGGAAAAATCACTTAACTTCTTTATTCCTCCTTTTCTCATCTTTAAAATAGAGACAATCCCTCTTCCCATTCTATGACATCCCCTCTGAAGGGGTGTTATAAAACTGCTACTGAGATAATAAATTTGAAAATGTAACTTGTGGCCCAGGACCAGATTTACAAATACAGCTGTTGAAGCCTGGGGGTTGATCCCAAGAGGGTCCTTTTCTCTCCTTGGTTCATTGCCTCCTTTTGGAATTACTCTAAAGAAATCATCAAAGTCAAGATATGATTTATATTTAAGTTTCCGCAAAGTGGATAAAAGGGGTATCCAGCTCTAATATAAGCATCCAGGGTAGCACATACAAATTGAATATAGGACAGTCTTTATTTCAACTTCATATTTCAACACATAAGACACAAAGGATTCACATGAGTCTTTAAATACATAGGAAAATTCATAAAGTACTTGATTAGTCTATCAACTTCCCCAGGAATGAAACTATAGTTGGGGTTTCTTTGGGGGAAATTCTTTGTAATTCTAATGAATGCCTCTTTGCCACAAGTTCTGTTGAATATCACAGTGTTTTAGACACTCTCAGAAGGTAAACTATTTTGGGAACATTGAATAAGTAATCTTCTTCTCATAAGACCTGTACTATTTTAGTAATTAATGGTAAGATCAATGTAATAAGGGACAGCTCTGTTGCCTTCCTCAGGACTTAACTTTAGTTCTTAACCTGCAGTGGTCTTGCTGGCAATCTGATGTTGAGGAAATCTTTTGGAAAGCACATAACCAAACTCTCAAATTTAAGAACTCTCAAACCCATGAAGTTATTCCCATCCAAGAAATACGCTTTTTCTGGGCAGAAGGATAGATTCTGATATAACACTGCTTAGAGAATTCAAAATTCTTCCCTTTTTTACACGGGAATTTGGGATTTATAGCATTTGACCATGATCTACCCTTTTAAGCAAAATAAGCACTTGTGATTTGGCAGGAGCTCTATCATCATCCATGTCTTAGATTGGGTAAGTCTATTATCAAATCTCTGATCAAAAAAATGAAAAAAAAAAGTCAATTTGCAACATGAACTTTAAGTACAGAATTTGCCTTGTTACACGACTGAGCATATGAAGCTTATCATGTTCTTTGGCTACAAGCTAACATTGTATAATTCTTGAAGAATAGGGGAAAGGGAAAATATCCTTTAGTTATTCCTTGCTGTAATTCTGAAGAAAGACAAAGGGAAAGGTAAAGAGTAACTCATATAAGGAGATAATGACCTCATATGTTAGATTGATTTTAAAGACTACACAGTACCTCCAACAAGTCTTTCCTTCTAAGCTCAGGCAATCAATTATTACTTATTGTTAGCAAAGGCCAGGAAATATGTTCCATAGACAGTGTTTTTCTGCTGTATCCAAAAGGGCACACTTTATAATCTCATCAAATTGACTGAGGAATTCACCAAATTGATCAAGGATTGCTTTGTTTAACCTCCTTTGAAAAAATAGCTTTGAGTTTTGTTTGTTTTTTTTTTCCAAAGAGAGGGGCAATTTTCAAAGGCTGGGTAATAAAATCTTCCCAATGTTCTCAGTGGGGTTCTATTAACAGACATTTGAAAGCATCTCTCATTATTTTAAGGATCTATGATTTTCCAAGTGAGATCCCTCACAAACAAAAAATAGAGGCCCTCTACAAACTTACTAGCTAAGTCTTAGAAGTACTTGAAACTTAAGAAAGATTAAATATCTTGTGGAAGGTCACAGAGGTAGGTGAGATTTTGAAGTTGATCTTTCTTGATTCCAGTTCAGCAAATGATGCCTTATACTGCACTGCCTCATATATCTTTATATTACAGTGATAATATTTATAATGGGCACCTTGAAACACAGAAAAATTTTAGAAATGTCTTCTGAATCATTAAAGATCAAATTGTGCTTATACAATTTCATTTTCTACTAAATTTCTAAAAATTGGTGGTACATATATCTTGTTTCCTATGGCCAAACTATTCAACAGAAAAATTCAACAACATGAAATATTTTATTTTCCAGTCATCCTGGACAATATTAAATTCATGGTATGAAGATTTTCTAAATATTTGAGTCAACACATTCTAATATAACCTTAGAAGGCACCTTAGAGGTAAGAAGGACTAACTCTTTCCTTGAGTACAACCTATTCCTGGTACTCTGTTAGGAATGGAAGGATAGAGTACAGATAAAACTCTTAAGTTAGTTCAGCAGTCTCAGTAATTCTGTTCTTGGGTTGACTTGACTCAGTCCATTCGAGAAAATGAGCAAAAAACACGTATGATTGAAGAGCAACATGTCCTTTTGACATTGTAGAACAAGGTACAAAGGTTCTGAGTGGGCAAAATAATTAGGGATTGTGATTTCTAACCTCTCAACTATAATTTGCAGAGACATCCATATAAATCCTAAATTCAGAATTCTAAAAATAAAAACATAAGTCAGTATCATCTTTTGAAGAGGTGTTGAACAGACAGTCCACAATACTCTCAAGTACAAACTAGATTAAACTAAGAAATATTAAGCAAAATAAGTAAAAAGATAATAAAAGAGATGATATAACATTTTGCAACTAAGTCAATATATGGCCAATGGGATCCTTAAATACAATTTAATGGATACCATTTCTACTTGAATTTAACACCACTGATCACCTGATTAATGCACCAGAGGTCAGAAGACTTAGAGATTTCTCTGCTCTTGGGCAACTCAATCAAATTAGCATCATAATTGTTCCATCTGTAAGAAGAACATATGTGTGTGTGTGTGTGTGTGTGTGTGTGTGTGTGTGTGTGTGTGTGTATACACACACATAACACTCTCCTTCTCCCTCCCTCACTGGCTAGACTTTTTATAAAAAGTTAAGATTTGCAAATCACTTAACATTTTTATTTCACTCATTCTTCACAAAAACCTTGCGTAGTAGGTTCTTTGTCTTCATGTTACAGATGAAGAAATTGAGATTAAGAGGTTAAATGAGTTACCAATTAGCTCATTAACATAGTAAGTATTTGTAGTAAGACCTGAATCTAGCTCCTCCTGACTCCAGTTCTAGTACTCTATGGGTTAATACAATGGCAATAGAGAATCTTGAATTCCTAATAGCACAGGATTGGAAATAAGTTTCTAGTATTAAGAATATTGATTTGTTTTTATGTCTCCTAATACAGAAGGGTTTGTTCAGATCCTGAGTCTCAGCTGCTTTCACTATTTGGAATCTAGCTTTATTTATCCACCAACTCAGTCCAACTGGTTGAACCAGAAAATATGGAAAGTTTGAGTAAAAAGGAGCTTTAGAGACCATCTCCTCCAACCAGGTCACTACTAGCCTTTTGACAATGCTCAGTTATTCCATTTGGTTGCTCTGCTTGTAAGGAGGTGTTAGGTTTCAGCCTAAGCTAACGGAAACAATTCATCACACTCATTCAAAAGGGTTCATTCATCCTCTAGCTATCACCAGACCCTGTAATCCCATCTGTTCTGCCAAGTTCCAAAGGATTGTGCTTACTCAGCCCTGAGTTGGAAGGCCACCAGGGACAGTCTAGGCTATTCCTAGACTTGGTTTGGGGTCATCACTGGAAGTATACTTTCCTACCTCATGCTATAGCAAAATGGATTTATTTAATGATGCACAAAAATAAGTTTCTATTCTGACCTCTTGATTAGAGAAGAACTGAAGAGAAATTTTGCATATACTATCTGTGCTTGAATTTTGCAATTGTTCTAAGTAGGACAGTGGTTTTCACATATACATGTGTATTTTATTATACACCTATATATCTATAGGTATATACATATGTGTGTATGTATGTGTGTGAAAAGTATTGTGTAATGTACACAAAATATAAGAAACAAATTAATTCTTATATTTTGTATATTTATGACATATTACATGTATGTAGATATACACAAACATACATATATGTACACACATGCATGCACACACACACACACACACACTCTGTCTCACAACTCTAATGTCTTTCTCACATCTTACTCTTGAACATGTAGGAGAGCAAATGAAAGGAGAGAACATTATAATGTGGTCCTCTTGTCTTATCCTATAGGAATGCTAATTTTGAGCATTCAGTTCTAGGTTCCCCTGAAATGATTTCTCAGCGGGAAAATCTGTCTTAGTATAACAAGACAAACTGAGAATCTGGCCCAAAGCTATTAAAGGCAGTGAACAATCATTCCACAATTTTGAAATGATGGTTTCCCACTCTTCTGGGATAGATCACAATGTCCACAATATCCATCCTTTTTACCTTTACTTCTTAGATCATCTAGTTTCCTTTAAGAATCAGCCCATTTTGGGGACAGCTGGGTGGTATAGTGGATAGAGTACCAGCCCTGAAGTCAGGAAGACCTGAGTTCAAATATGATCTCAGACACTTAACACTTCCTAGCTGTGTGACCTTGGGCAAGTCATTTAACCCCAATTACATCAGGAAAAAAAATCAGCCCATTTTTTACCTACTTTATGAAATCTTTCATTATTTCCCCAAGTTACTAATGCCTTTTCCCTCCAAAAAAAGAAATAATAATCTTATCTAAGCATAGAATATAGCTCTTAGAGGGCAGCAACTTTCGGTTTTATCTTTGTATCTCTATCATCATTCCTGAAAATTTTCAATATTTAATATATGTTTGTGAATTCTGTTCATTTCCAGCAAATAGCAAAACTATCCTGCCTGATATTAACCAATAACATCTAGAGGACACCCAATCATCAATTCTTATCTTTGTGAAACTAGCTGGGAACAGGACTGAATGATATCTTAAACTGTCCCTACCAACTCGGAAAGATAATTCTCTAATTTAAAACCTCTACTCTCTCAAAATCAGTCTCATCTCAAGAAATGAGAGAGAGCTCACTGATAATGCCAGAGGTTTGGCTTTTGATTTTCTTCCTTTCTTTTCTAGGCCTTTTGCCCAATTGATTAACTTTGCTCATTTTTCAGTATTTATTAGCTCCTGCTCCTCTGTTTACAAATATGATTAAGATTCTTTCATGCTAAAAATTTTCTTTCTTTGACCATTTCCATCCCTTCAAGCTACTATACTATATATCTTTTCTCTTTAGCTGCTAGTAGGCTTTTTTTTTTCAGCTGAGGCAATTGGGGTTAAGTGACTTGCCCAAGGTCACAGAGCTAGGAAATGTTAATTGTCAGAGACCAGATTTGAACTCAGGTCCTCCTGACTTCAGAACTGGTGCTCTATTCACTGCGTCACCTAGCTGCCCCTGTAGTAGGCTTCTAAAAAGAATACTACACACACACACACACACACACACACACACACACACACACACACATATATGCATCTATGTTCACAATCCCTGTATTCTTCTCTATTCATTTATTCTCCAGTCGCCTGCATTTTGATTTCTATTTTCATTATTATCTTCAAACTGTCATCAATAAAGTCATCAGTGACTTCCTCACTTCCAATCCAATGGCTCCCTCTTTATATTCTTTATTCTTTCTGCAACAGATGTTACTATTGTTGTTCCTTCATTCTTGAAGTGGACCAATAATATCATGAGGATGATGTCTTTATTTGTATGTGAATTAGATTTAAGTGAGGCAGAACTAAATAGTCACCAACCTCATTCTTCCCCAGTCATTGGACTCCAGTGGCAAGACATAAGATAACTGGGGATGGGCCCTGTCACATATGACAATATTGAGAAAGTCTTCTTCTGGATACACTCTGTTCCTCTCATTTCTGTACAAATTCAGACCCTTTTGATTTCTCGCTAATTCAGCTAACATAATAATTTACTAAGAAATCAGCCTGCTTCACTTTCTCCCAGCTCTATTTCATCCTTTACATGGCTTTCAATGTATTCAGTGTATAGTTTTAATCATATCACTTAAAAAAAACTTCAGTAGTTTCCAATTGGCTTTTAATAAAATACTAACTTCTTGGCTTGGCATTCAAGGCTGTTTTAACTTTATTTTATGGTATTTTTAATAAACTATTTGTTAAATTCTGTGAGTATATCTCCAGGTTCTACCACAATACTTTGCACAAAAACAAAAACTGAATATTCCCTGACTTCAAAGAGCTTATATTATTTTGAGTGAGAAAAACATGTATACATATATGTTAAGTACAAAATTAGCATATATACACACATATCAAGTATGTATGTATGTGTTTAAATATGTGTGTATATGTGTATGTGTGTATATATACATGTATATATACATGTATATATATACATGTATATGTACACATGTATATATATACATGTATATATATATACATGTATATATATATATATATATAATGTACAAAATTGTGTGGTGTGTATAAAATTCAGGGCATTAACAAGTGAAGACATTGTATATGTATATATGCAAGCCATATATAATAAATATAATCAATTTATACATACATTTATACACATATGGATACATGTGCAATACCTGTCTTGCATATGTATGTATATATTGTATGTAAATATATGCATATATACAGAGAGATACATATACACATATATCACATGTATGTGTATATATAGTCAGCTACCTGCAAGGCATTAATCCATGTGCTGGAAATACAAGCACAAAAAGGAAACAGACCTTGCTGTTGAGTAATTTACTAGTCTTCTGCAGAAATATAATCAGAACACAAGTAAGTAAAATTATATATATATATATATATATATATCTAAGGTTAGATATAAATATATATGCATATATAAAGAGAAATATAGATAAGTCTGTATATATGTATGCATGTATATGTATATTATATCTGTTATGTATATATATGTGTGTATATACATATGCACAAAAATTGATGACGAGTTTTGTTTTGTTTTTTTCCTTTTTAAGAACAGGTAGGCTCATGGCAGGAGAGATAGCAGGAACTGCCTAGTTTTAAAAAATAAGTTTCTACACCATATATATATATGTGTGTGTGTGTGTGTGTGTGTGTGTGTGTGTGTGTGTATGGTGTAGAAACTTATTTTTAGAATTTATTATAGAATAGAAACTTATTTGTAGAAACTTATAACAGATATATTAGATATATTTCCAACTATATATATACGTATATATATATATATGTATATATATAGTTGGAAATATATCTAATATATCTGTGTTTATATAGACAAGAAGGGAAAGGAAGAGGACACAGAGTTAGCAGCAATGGTAAAGAATATGAATTGTGCTATAATGGATAGAGAGCTGGCATTAAAGCCAGAAAGATCTGGCTTTATAACAATAACAAACCAGCTATTGTGACCTTGAGTAAGTCCATTCATTTCTGAAGGCTCTGGACCTTTCTCCAAGATTGTAAGGTGCAGAAACGTTGCTGACATGCATTGGTAGAGAGAGTTTTCTGATCTCAATGTTCCTTCCACAAATGAAGTCACTGATCCAGCCCATATTGTTATCACTATATTAAGGGATGTTGGACAATTTGAGTCTCCTTGCAACCCACCGGCTTGTGGCAGAGTCCCCACACAGTCTGGTTGTTTTCTTGATGAGGAGGGGACGGCTGTTGGGAATGAGTCTTGAGAGAGGAGCCTAGATGTCACCCAACATTTTATGTGAGAGCCGTTTTCAAGTCAGATGTTTATGATTCACAGATTGCATTTGAGGACGTGCTGACAGTTTGTTGACTGTAAATTAAAACTAGAAGAAACCAGAAGCATTAAAAATAAGACCAACCATTTATTTATCATCCCTTTTCTTCAAATATGTTAGAATTAAGTAGACTTTTGTACTAGTTCCAAGGTTCCAAGGTCCATATCCAACATGGATGCTCTGTCTCTGTTTCTATCTGTCCGTCTGTCTGTTTTTCTCTGCCTCTGTCTGTGTCCCTGCCTTCCTCCCTCCCACACACACACAGAGCCCTGCATATATCCTGAGTTTTAGAGGGTCTTTTCAGCAAATCTCTGGGTTTTTGGTTTTTTACCAAGCTGGTGCTCTAGGAAACATCCATCTTCATCTACAGAGCTTGTTTGTAGCAGGGACACAAAGGCCCATTAATAAATCAATAAGCCTTTAGAAGAGGGGAGCTGGGGGGTATAATTCAGCCTTTAGAAATCCTATGGTAGAGCAGGAGAAGTCTAAAAATAGGTGTTTGAATAGCAGGGCACCACTACCCTGACACTTTATAGCTTCGTGCTCATAAAGAGCAACAGCAGCTTTCGAACATGAGAACATGAGCTGAAAGCTTCCTCTCCCGCAGTCTCTGGAGCTCTTTCCAACTCTCTGTACACCCTATGTACACTCCCTGGCTCCTGGGTCCTTTGTTCCTCTTTCTCTTTCTTCCCAGCCACGTCTCTTCATTGTTCTTTTCATCAGTCTTCATTCCTGGCTTTCTGTGGGTCTCTGAATACCTACCTCCAAAGGCCATTTCCCCCCACATCTAGTAATGTCAAAATGTTAAGTTTGACCTGTAGATACAGAGCATTTACAGGTCTACAAAGCATCAACTTCACAACAACCCTGGGAGGTAAGTAGTTTAAACATACCCCCAATTTATAAAAGAACAATGAGCCTCAGAGGAGAGACAATTGGCCCAATTTCCTGCCCTTAATGTACTAGGATCAGAACTGGGCTTTCTGATTCAAAGACCCACACTCCTAGGGTTTCAAAGAGGGAGAATCTGGATTAAAATCCTCCCCAGCTCCTGTGTCAACATGGGCAAAAATTAACCCCTCTAGGACTTTTTCTCTGTATACTAAGGACCTAGAATTAAATAATCTCTGAGGTCTAAGTGCTATGATTTCTAAAATACACTGTCTTTCTTAGAGATAGCTATAAACAACAGGAGACTGTAAATTCCATTTCCATCACAGGTATATCTCATAAAACAAATGCAACATCCAGGACACCCTTTAATAAATCTCATGCTCTTTGTACAACCAGTACATTCTATTTAAATAAAAGCAATTTTCTTAAATAAACTGCGTATGCCAAGACACATATCACTTTCAATGATTCACAACCCCATAATTCAAACAACAAGCATATATTTAATTTTTTCAACAGCTTAGACCCTGTGCTAAATTCTCGGGATAAAAAGAAAAAAAGGTAAATAGTCGTGACCCTCAAAATGCTTATGTTCTAACAGAGCTAACATTATCTAGGAACATGCAAAATGTAAGGATAGGAATTGATTTCTGATTTCATGGGTCCATCTCCCAGGTAATGAAAGTCCCTCTATCAATGTACAGAGGTTTGCTGTTGTTCAGTCATTTAAGTCATGTCCCACTCTTTGTGACTCCATTTGGGGTTTTCTTGGCAAAGGTATTGGAGTGCTTTATACATAGGTAGCTTATATATATATATATGTATATATATATATATGTGTAATGTATATGTAGTATATACATACATTCATACACATATAAAGCATAGCTAGAAAGCTTAGGAGACTAGCAATGAGGAAAACAGAGAAGGGTTTCCTACAGAAGTTAGGATTTCACCTGAATCTTGAAGAGAGCCAGTAAAAGCAGGAGGTCAGGGATACAAAGGGAGAGCATTTTGGTCATGGAGTACAGCAGAAGCTTTGGGATATGGAGTATGTCTCTGTTCATGTGTGAACAGGTGTGTTTAATGCAATTTATATTACCTATCATACAGGTTTATAAATCTTTATGAATTAGGCAACTGGGATTCTTATTACTATTCAAACATGAGCCTCTATAAAAAAGGGGGGCCCAGCTCCCAACCTATAAGACTGCCTTCTGCATGACCCTGTTTTCTTTCACAACTAGCCCGAGCTTTCTCACAGAACCATTTCTCCCACACTTCTAATTCTGGCTGGACCTTGGCTCTCTGTCTCCAGCTGGCTTCCCTTCTATAGTGTTGTTCTCAGTTTCGACATTTCTAGAGCTTTACCCCAGCTTACCCTCTGGCTTGGAATTTCCCAAACATGTTTTGGAGCTCCCTGAATTCTACTCTTGCTTTGTTCCTAGTTCTAAAGCCATGTCTCTCTGCACCTCAGAGAAGGATTGTTTATTACCATTGAAGCTCATATCTAGGGCTAGGGAAATTAGGGTATGGGGGGGGAAATCATCCCGAGTCAGGTCAGATTAATCCTTTAGATTTTGCAAACTTACAAAGGGACATGGTATCAGGCACCCAGCTATCTACTCCCCATCACACTGAAAATATTAATGTCCCTCAAAAATTACTGATGCAACTTTGCAATGTGTTAGAGTCTCATTGATGTCACTTAAATGTTCTCTATTACTTTATTTTTAAGGCAGTTATTTGAGCATGTTTTTCCCTCTCTCACCTCCATCAACACAGTTGAGGTCAATTTCTAAGTCAGTCTATGCTTTCACCAATATTTATATAAGGGCTGGAGAATTTGTCTTCTACATTCAAACTCTGGGCATCCTAGGAATGGCAAGAGTTTGGGAGCATATGTCAAATTATCCGTTTCATTGATTCATTCAATTAACAAGCATTAATTGAGTGACAATTAATGTTCATGAGCTTTTAAGTGATTATGATGTTCCAAGCACTGTGCTAAGTGTTGAATATATAAAGAATGGGCAAAACACTCTGCCCTATTTTTTTTTAAATAGGGAAGATAACATATAATGACTTTGCACGTACTGCATATACACATTGTTGATAGGAAATTATCTCAGAGAATAGGAAGTGGACATGGGGTCAAGAAAGGTTTCATGAAGAAGGTGAGATTTGGCTGAGGATGAAACAGGATGAAAACATAGGGAAGCAGATCATTGTAGGATTGTTGTGCAGTTTGTGAAAATGCATGGAGTCAAGTAGGAATTGTTGTTCATAGACAGAGTGAAGTAGATGGTCTTTGAGCAGCTACTATGTTGCTCAGTCATGTCTGATTCTTCATGATCCCAAGTGGGTTTTCTTGGAAAAGATACTGGAGTGGTTCGCCATTTCCTTCTCCAGCTCATTTTACAGATGAGGAAACTGAGGTAAATAGGATTAAGTGACTTACTCAGGGTCACACAGTTAGTAAATGCCTAAGGGTAGTTTTGAACTCAAACCCTTTTGGTTCCAGGCCCAAAGTTCCATCTACTGTGCTACCTAGTTGTCTAGGCAACGAAGGGACAATAATATTTATAGTATAGTTCTGGGCTTGAAGACACAAAAACTTGCTTTCAAACCCTACATCTATCACATATTAGCTATTACCATGGGAAAATAAACTCCAGGCTGCCTCTCAGCTTCTACATCTCTCAAATAGGGATAAAATATCTTGGTTACAATGCTAAATGAAGTGAGCAGAAACAAGAAAACATTCTACATAGTAACTACAAGATTATGTGGATGATCAACTGGGATGAACTTGACTCTTTTCAAAAATGTGGTGATTCAAGGCAATTGATTCCATTAGTCTTGTGATGGATTTGCATCCAGAGAGAGAGTTATGGAGACTGAATGTGGATCAAAACATAGTATTTTCACCTTTTTTTGTTGCTTGGTTTCTCTTTTCCTTTCTCATTTTTTTTCCTCTTTTGATCTGATGTTTCTTGTGCAGCATGACAAATATGGAAATATGTTTAGAAGAATTCCACATTTAACCTATGTGGAATTGCTTGCTGTCTAAAGGAAGGAGGAGGGAAGAAGGGAGAAAAATTTGAAACAAAGTTTTGTAAAGGTGAATGTTGATAACTGTCTTTGCATGTATTTGGAAAAAATAAAATACTATTTTTAAAAATCTCTTGGTTATCAACGGTATAAATGAGATTATTTATATATGTATTTTGCAAACTTTAAAGCAAGATCTTTAACTGCCAGGGAAGCTAAGTGGTGCAGTAGATAGAATTCCAAGGCCAGAGTTAGAAAGATATGAGTATGTGTTAAAGACGTATTCTGAGTCTGGGCAAGTAATTTAATTTCACTTGCCTCAGTTTCCTCCCCTGTTAAAATGAATTGGAAAAATAAATTGCAAATACTCCAGTATCTATGCCAAGAAAACCCCAAATGGGGTCACAAAGAGTTAGTTGGACAAAACAGAAATAGTTCAATAACAACAAAAAATATAAGTGCCAGCTATTACTATCTGGGGATGTGCAATGATGTAAAAAATAGCCCTGCCCTCAAATGAAACAGGGACCTACTTTTGGACCTCTAGAGAGCAAGGAAGTGACATATCTCCATCCCATCTTTTTCATTTAAAAAAAAAAAAGACCAAAAAATAAATCCCTCTATGTAATTCTTGATGCCTTCTCTTTAGCTGAAATTGCTTGGGAGACTATTGTTCCAACTTATTCCTTCCTGTTCTAAAGAAATGTTCCTGGATTTATTTCAAAGAAGGACAACAGAATACAAATGCAGATTTCAACAAATTAAATTGTGGAGAGGGGTTGTCAAGATACTGGTCTTCTAAGACTAGTGGAAGGCTTTCTATTCAAATTTCCATACATATTTGTATGCTAGTAGTTTCATACTTTATATTTTTCTGGGATTTTTCCCCTAACAATTTCTAAGGATCCTACTGTATCCTAGCCCTGTTGGCAGACCAGTGATAAAAACCTATTTTGACACCAATCCCTTCTGTTCCTCTAATAAAATTCACAAATAAAATAAAAATCACAAGGCTCAGGGGATATATTTACAAAAATCTTGAGGCAGAAAAAGAGACCCAGAGGACTAACACCAGTTCTGTCCAGCTCCACTGAGGAATTAAACTGTAGTATGAAGGAATTACAGGGTTAGCTATTTAAGAAAAAAAAAAATTCTTGTTTTTCTTTTGGATTTTAACCTCTGGGCTGCTAAAATGTGGGATGAGTTTCTAAATGGGCTGTTTTTTGCCAAAGATACAATAATTTTGTCTGCCTTTCACAATTAAAGATAGATGATAGAGACAAATTTTTATGATAGGGCTCAACCTGTCTTCCTGCTGAATAGAGTATGGGATTTGGAATTTGGATGCTCTGGGTTTGAGGTCTGCCTCAGTTATTATATGGGCCCAGACATGCTGTTTTAATTTCTTTGAAGCACAGGTGAAGCCCAGGTGTATATAAAAGGTGGATAATAATAGTTGCAGTTTTTACTTCAAGGTTATGAGCAGGAAAAAAGTTGATAGCTAAGCAAGCTACTTCACAAACTCCAAAGAGCAAGAGTGGAGATGCAAAAATCTTAGCAGAATTTCAGGCTACTAAAGCCTAAAACTGAACTAAGGCTTTTGGGACACCCTGTATAAATGCTATTTATTAATATTATAATTATCACAAACCAGATCCATTATTATTTCTTATTTCTTTTTTTTTTATTTATAAAAAAAATCAGCATACATTTTAGTCTGGACAAAGATGCATAACATGCATCTGCAAGTAATACTAAGAAAGGAAGGGATCATTGGTATAAATGACCTTGTCAAGTCCCTTACAACTCAATGATAGCAAAATTGTATAAATTCACCAGATCATTATGAACTGTGTTTTTGGTTGTACCAGTCAGCTCAATCCTGAAAATGCCAAAGAGAAATCATTCACAGCTAAAAATTGTAAACTTAAAGCATCACAATTCTGTAAATATTACATTGATTTTTTTTTTTTTTCATAATTTGGCCCTGACTTCTCCTACTTCCAGAGGATTAACATTCATTCTGCCAAGTCTGAAAGTTTATGCTTTCAGCAGCTTTGGGAACCATATCTGTATACTAAAGGTCAAAGTACTTTCTTTTTCTTGTGGGAAAAGTAGGCAATTTTCCCCTCCTGAAAAAAAAGGCAAAATCCTCCAAGGAGATTTTTTTTTTTTTTTTTTCTGATATCACTGTGTGAATGAGATCTGAATACTCAGGAAGGTGGGGGGTGGAGGGGAAAGAGAGCAAAGCTACAAGAGTGAAAAAGATTAGTGGAAATGCTTTTAATGCTCAAATTACTATGAGGTGTGTGTGTGTGTGTGTGTGTGTGTGTGTGTGTGTGTAGGCAAGAGAGAGAGAAAGATTTCATGATTATATGCTTATACAAGCCATATGCAATATTGACATAAGTTGCATATTCACATTGTAATATTTTTTTCTCAATAGCATTTTATTTTTTCTAAAATACACGTAAAGATAGTTTTCAACTTCTATTTTTGTAAGACTATGGTTCAAATTTTTCTCCTTCTCTACATTACCTCTCCCCTCCCTAAGATAGCAAGCTATCTAATATGGGTTAAATATGTGTAATTCTTTTAAACAAAAATCCATATTTGTCATGTGGTACAAACAAAACAAAACAACAACAACAATAAAACAGACCAAAAGGGAAAAAACCATGAGAAACAAATGAAAAAGGTCAAAATAATATGCTTTTATCCACATTCAGTCTCCATAGTTCTCTGTCTAGATGCAAATGGCATTTTCCATCCCAAGTCTATTGGAATTGCCTTGAATCATGGCATTGTTGAGAAGAGCCAACTACATGACAGTTGGAAATCATAAATTTTGAACTACAAGAGGCTTTAGATGCTATCCAGTCTAATTCTATCATTTTATAGAGAGGGCTGTAAATGAAGGTAGTCTATAGGTAGACCCTAGACCAAATTTTATCCTTAATTCACCCTTCCTTTGGATTAAACTATTGTCAACTATTAATATTCAAATATTTGTGGGGCTTATAGCACATTAAGCCATTATGTGAATTAATTCATCAGAGTTTTTATCAAAGAGATACCTAATTTAAACTCAAGCATAAATATACTATAATATTCTTCTGTACTTATAAGGGCTCCCAAGTTACTTGATTTTACTTGGTTATACATTGGGCTTGGCTAATAGAAATCTTTCATAAGGCTTTCCTAAAAGGATATCCTAAAAAGATAAAAGAATAAGACAGAGAAGACTCGATGAATGGATGCTGTTATTTGTAAAGAAAAGGATAGAGAGAAATGATTATTAATAATCAATGATTTGGGGAGATCCAGTATCCCCCTTTATCTAAAGTCCTGATTTTTAGAAGTTCAGTGACCTGAAGAATATTCCTGATAATGAGATTGGACTAATTTTCTTCTTCAGACCTCACCCAAGTAGGGCAGCCATTGTGTTGGACTCAGGCTTGGTTGGAGCATAAATTCTTTGAAAAGATTGCCCAAGGCTTGTTTGGGAGGGATTGGAACTTAAGTAGATAATGTAATTAAAGTTCAGGTCTAGCCCCTCATTATAATATTGATTATCTCATTAATTGTTAAACAATCAGTTGATTATTATCCTTTTGAATACTCCTCTTATAAAAGGACATAATCCTTGAGCCTGCTAACATGAGAAAGAAGCCAAACAACCATCCTCCTATTAAAGAATATACTAGCCTTGTTAATAAAATGATTAAATTACCCAGAAATTATTTCTTTTACCTTTTTAATTACCACTAGAGGCTGAAATGGGAAATGGAAGCATACCCTGCTACATACACACATGCACACATACACACACACACACACACACACACATATTTTTTTTCACACATATTTTGAAGCAAATAATGGATAAAGTTATATTTCATCAATAACACATTTTTAGGGAAATGGCAAAAACAAGTAAGTATATGTTGAATTGTCTATTGTTGAGCATGACACTATTGTTAAATACATACATCTTTATGTTCAATAAATCTATGATCTAAAACAATTTAATTCAATAAATATTCACTGACCTTATATCTCTAAGACTGGCTAAGATGGCAGGAAAAGATAATGATAAATATTGAAGGGAAAATGGAAAAATTGAGACACTAATGCATTGTTAGTGGAGTTGTGAAATGGTCCAACCATTCTGGAGAGTAATTTCAAACTATGCCCAAAGGGCTGTCAAACCTTTGACTCAGCAAAGTCTCTCTCTACTGGGTCAGTATTCCAAGGAAATCATAAAGAAAAGAAAAGTATCCACATGTGCAAAAATGTCTAGTAGCTCTTTTGGGGGACAGCAAAAAAATTGGAAAATGAGTATTTGCCACCAATTGGGGAATGGCTGAATAAGTTGAGGTAATATGAAGATAATAGAATATTATTGTTCTATAAAAAATGATGAACAAGCTGATTTTAGAAAGGCCGGGAAAGATTTACAAGAATCGATGCAGAGTGAAACAAGCAGATTCAAGAAGACATTGAACACAACAACAGCAAGAATATGTGATGATCAACTATGAAAGACTTGGTTCTTCTCAGTGCTTCAGTGATCTAAAGCAATTCCAGTAGACTTTGAACAGAAAAAGCCATCTGCATCCAAAAAAAGAATTATGAGATTTAATGTAAATCAACATATGCTATGTTCACTTTTTTTCACTTTCCCATTGTTTTTCCCTTTTGCTCTGATTTTTCTCTCCCAACATGATTCATAAAGCAATGTGTATTAAAAAGATATACATTTTAAAAAAATAAATTAAAAAGGATAAAAGCTTTTAGTAGTTAAAATTGAATTTATTAATGATATATATTAGAATATAACAAATCTTTTATTTAGTTATTATCTATGTTCTACAATAGATACTTTCTATTTTAATTGCTAATAAAAGACTATGCAGCTCAAAATAAATAAATGTTCACTGAGAATTAGTCTGGCATAAAAGATAGGGACAAGCAGCCTTGAGTTTACGTATTGACTCTGCCATATAATGGCTAGATACCATGGACAAGTCACTTAATATCATTGCAATGATTCAGGCAATTTACTCCCACTGTGTAACTTGTAGATGAGTCTCTGAATAGATCAGTGGAGGGAGTTTTGACACTGGGAGTTTCCTGCACAGATGAAATCACAAGCTCCAGAAATACTAAGTCCTTGCTGTGAACAAAAGTAATAAGGAAGATACAAAGGTATTTAAGTATCTGAGACAATTTCAGAGTTCAAAAACACCTCAGAGGTGAATGGTTCCAAACCCATTCCATCCTACCTGACTAAAAGTTATTGTCTTTGTTTAAAGATGTCCAGTGAAGGAGAACTATCCCATCTTAAGCCAGCTTACTCTTCCATTTTTGAATAGCCCCAACAGTTAGGAAGATGTTTTTCACACTTAACTTTGCTTTTAATTCAATAAGCATTTATTAATCATCTACCAATATACAAGGTGTGTGGTTGGAGTGGGTTATACAAATAGAAACTTAAAAGTGTCCTTTCCCTCAGAGGAGTTCCATTCAACTAACAAATTATACTATATAAACTGAATAAATACAAATAAGTAAAAACAAGACAGTTGGAGGAGGGAAATAGCAGTAACAACTAGAGGGAACTGGGAGAGCTTTATCATGAGAGGACACTGGATGAGTATCATTTTCTTTGTAAAATATTTAAGATAACTAGATTATCTCATAATGTTCTTGCAGTTCTGACATTCTACGATTTTTAAAACACCCTTTTACTGTCTACTAGAATCAACAGGCACCCAACAATACACATCACTGACTGTCACATGAGTATCTATACATTACCCCACACCCTCCCTGAGGATTTGCTGAGTAACTGGTAGAATATATGTATTTGGGTCATGGTCTGGTTCTGTATTAGCTAGATTCTGCATTCAATGTACTCCAGTGGCAAAAGCAGAATATGAAGAAGGATATGTTTTCTTTTTATTTTCCATGTTACTAGAGACAAATAAATAAAGATTTTATTAAATTGCCCAACAAGGGAGAAACCAAAAAATTTCATGCAATTATATGGTTCCTGAAAGTTCTCCTAATTGAATTACCATAGGCCTATTGGGCATTCCAGGCCACGCGCCCTATAATTCCATTAGCATTACCTCCATGGATCATATAAATGACATTAACATAAGGCTGATATTTGCTTTCAATATGAAAACACAGATGATTTTGGCTTAATTGTCTCTCTAATCCCTACCCTTCCTAGTCCAGGAAATGGTTTATAATTACTCAAAGCCTGTTATTTATTAATGCTGATTAAAACCACTTTTAAAAACTTGACATCGGTACAAGGTGCATTTTGGCATCCCTTCCTCTGACCCTTCACCTCTGGCCCATTCCAATTTGCATGACCAGTGCTTTCATTACAAAGAGTTAGGAATAAACCCTCCTTAGGTGATGAGGCAACATCTTGCCATTGGTACTGATGAATATACAGGTCAGAAAGCATAATTTGAAATCATAAAACCTTAAGAGTGGAGAGGTATTTTGGAGATTATCCAGTCCTGTCTGCACCTGAAACACAAATCCTCCAGACAGCACCCCTGGCAAGAGGTTCTCTGTCTAGTTTCTTCTTAAAGACCTCCAGACCTTTCTCTTCTTGAGGTGACCTATCCCACTTTTAAACAATACAGTTACTAAGATTTTTTTTAAATTGACTTTAGCCCTCTCTATTGACAACTTCTAAACATTAATCCTAATTCTATTTAGTGACACAAAGAAAAACAAGGACTATCCTCTTTGATAACAAAACTCTTCTACTACTTGAAAAAGTTTTAATCTTCTCCCCTTTAATTTCTCTTCTTCGAGGCTAAAAATATCTATTTCACAGAATTAGAGAATCTCAGAACTGAAACATACTCCAGCAGAATGTTGTCAAACCTAAACAAAATTTTCCTGTAGAAGGATGCTGAGAAATAGATGATAAAATAAAAAAGACAATAAAGTTCTAGTTGGAAGGGACAAAAGAAGTCCAACCTTCTCATCTTACAGGGAAGCAAAGTCAGGCTAATGTAGGTTAAGTGACTTGCCGAAATCCAGTGTGTAGTAAAGATGAAAGGTGGAATTTGAATCCAGGTCCTCTGATTCTCCTCACATTTTTTAAAAGAAATTTTCTATTAAAAAAAAAGAAAGAAAGAAAGAAATTTTCTATTTCTCCCTCCATTGATGGGGAACTCACTGCCTGTCTTACAAGGTAGACCATTTCATTTTTTGACAAATATAGTTATTATAAAGTTTTCCTTATTTACATCTCTATCTCTGTAATTTTCACCTTTGTCCCTCATTTTGCTCATAAGAGTTAAGCAAAACAGAATAAATCTCTCTTTTTTATGACAGCCTTTCAAATAAGTAAACGCAGCTATAGGGTTCCCACTAAGCCTTCCAGGATAATCATCAGACATGGTCCAGGCTTGCTTTAGCATTTTTAATAGCCTTCTCACACTTTTTTCTCATTTTATATTTGTAGTCTTCTAAAGCTCTCAGATCATTTTCTTATTAAAAAAGCCATGCTTTTCCCATATTGCATGTAAAAATCATTTTTTAACCAAAGTATAAGATTTCGAATTTGTACAAATTAAAATTCCTCTTATTTTATTTGACTCAATGTTCTCTTCTCTAGATCTTTTTGTATCTCAGTTCCATCCTCTAAGATCCAAATTATTCTTCCTAATTTTGTGCCATCTATAAGTTTCCTAAGAAGCCATCTATGCCTTCACTGAACTCATGGATTAAAATGTTGACTGTTATAGGACCATGTTATTTCCACCACTTACTCATAAAAGACTATGGGTATACATTATATTGCAGTTGTCAAGTATTTTCAAGACATTGATTACTCTGGCTCAACTTTTTTAATTTTCCTTTTTTTTAAATTTTTATAAGGGATGACTCACTGCGAAGAGTGAAAGAGAAAGATACATCGTGAAATATATGTGATATAAAGGGAACAATATAAAATTTTAAAAAGATAAAGTTAAACAATCTGGGCTTAAAAATGTTCATATGAACCAGGCTCTGGCTGGAGCTGAATAAAACTCACAAGCAAATTTTCCTTCCCCCATCAAAACAAAAAAACAAAGAAACAAAAAAAAAAGAGGGGGGGGATAAGGGGTTTGCAGGATCATGAGCATATGATATAGTCTTCTAAAGATCTCCTTCCAAGCTGATGTATTACCATTAAAATAGTTACTTTTTAGATCCTATCATTTAGTCAAATCCAAATTCATTTTCTCTCCTTTTCCACATTTTTCTTCCAGAAGGGCATAAGGTTATTCAGATGAAGATAAACTACGTCTTCTATTCTCCTATTCTAGAAACCTTTGTTAAAAATGGAAACAATAATTCTGACCTATTTCTGATGAAGCTCCTTGTAATCACTCTTTTCTTTAGTACTTGCTCATTTTCTCTTTGTTCCACACCCAGAAGACCACTTCAGCCCTGAAATACCCTCCCCTTGCAGGTCTCTCTCTCTCTGATTAGATGGCTCCTCCTATAAGCTCTATTTTAGAAGGGATCCCAAGCCAGCCATGTCTTGTTCCTAGGTGTAGTCCACTCCAGACTTCCTCTACTATTCTCTTGGGTCAGGTACTTTTGTCTTTCTCCCTTCCCCTCACTTTTTCAGCTTCACTTTTCATTTCTCCTTTTAGAATGTAAGTTCCTTGATGATAAGTACTTTTTAGCTTGGCAATTTTTTTTTAATCCTTTTTCAGTCTACCAAATTCTTTGTGACCTCATTTGGGGGTTTTCTTAGCAAAGATACTGGAATAGTTTGACATTTCTTTCTCCAGCTCATTTTACAAATAAGAAAACTGAGACAAACAGGCATAAGTGACTTACCCAAGGTCACATAGCTAGTAAACGTCTCAAGTTCTATTTTGAATTCATGTATAGATGATCTTTATCCACTATATCATGCTTGGCAAATAGTAAGCATTTACTAAATACCATTAAATTAACTGAATGACTGGCACAGTAATCATAATATTAAAAAAAATACATTCTGCAATTTTTCTAAGACTTGGAAAAAAGCACACTAGCCCATGTTTTACAAATTTCTTTACCTTCTCTTTTTCTTGAAAACTAGGAATCTGACCTTCAAACCTAAGGAACATCTTCCACTCTCCACTATTCATTGCATATCACATTCTTTTTATCTTTGTCTCCTACAGGATGATCTACAGTGCTGTCACTATACTAGACATAGAAGCACAAGGATTTAGAATAAGAAGGTACTATACATATTTTTGAGCCTAACTTCCTAACTTTATAGATAAGCAAATAGAAAAACTCAGATTCAATGATCTGCTAGGAAGGGGAAGGTCTGGAATTTGAACTATGTTGCTATGACTTCAAAATTAAAGTTCTTTCCACTTCATCATGCTGCTTCCTCTGGTTGGTCACCAAGAATTGGACACAATGCCACTGGTATGGCTGAATAGGCAAAATACAGTGAAAATCTCATTTTCTTCATCTTGGACACTATACATGTATGAATGCAGCCTAAGATTTTATTAGCTTTTAGGCTGTGACTGAGGCCTTATACAGAGCTTGTAGGACATTAAATCCCTCAGGTCTTTTTTTCAATATGAATTGTTTTTTAGCCACATCTCACCTCCTCTGTACTTCCATAGCTGTTGCAGACCTTTACATTCATTTCTATTAAATTTTATTTTATTAGATTTGATCTATCATTCCAGATATGCTTGATCCCTGGATGATCTTTCAGCATATTAGCTATCCCTCTCAGCTGCCTTCATCCAAATGGGGTAGAAAAAGAACAGTCTTTGCATCCAGTCTTGGATCACCTATGCTTTAAAAAAAATCTTACTTAAGTACATGCAATATTTTCCCCTGTAGAGGGTGAACTCCTTAAGATGAGAGAATATGTCATTAAAAAAAAATATTCCTAATGCTTATATAGTACCCTGAATAGGTTAATAAATGCTGGTATATAAGACTTACATGTATGTGTATGTATATATATATTGATATATATACATATATTATATATAATATATACATATGTAATAAAAATCATAAAATGATATATTGTATATCATGTGATCTATGATATAAGCTGTTTTATATATAACATTATGATACAATAAGGATCTATTATACAATGTCCATGCAACATTATTCATACACATATATAATGTTACATAGACATTGTTTAATATGTGTATATATATATACACATACACGTATATTATATAAGTATTATGGGGATGCTAGGTGTACAATGGTTAGAATATTGAGCTTGGAATTAAAAAGACTCATCTACCTAAGTTCAAAACTGTTCTCAGACACTTCCTATCTATGTGACTCTAGGCAAGTTACTTAACCATATTTGCCTCAATTTCCTCATTTGTAAAATGAGCTGAAAAGGGAAATGGTAAATCATTCCAGTACCTCTGTTAAGGAATCCCTAAGTGGGGTCACAAAGAGTCAGGCACAATTAAAACAACTTATAATAATGCTTAAAAGACATTACAATATAGAATAGAATGAGTTCTCAATCCACCTAATTGCACTCTCCCCCAGTCAAAATTTCTCCATCTTATTCACAAGTTTTGAGAATTGATGTGCAATGCCTTGCTGAAATGTAGAGATACTGTAACTATGTCTTTCCTCTACCCAACTATTAACCCTATAAAAAAGGACATTAGGTTAATTGTTTTTAATTTATTGTAGCCAGTCCTTAGTGGTCTCTGTCTCCACTTCTTGGTATGCAGAACCTACTTGAATAATCTCGGAAATATTTTTTTCAGGAATCATTAAGTGAAATCTCACATATACTGGGTTTTAGACTTCTGACATTATTCTTAAATAGGACCTTTCCACTACTGTTATAGCTGTCCTCATTTACTTGTACTCCCTTCTAACTCCTACATCCATTCCTTTAAAATCTGAGCTCTTTAATGAGCTCCCTATACAGCCATTCTAATCTCTTTACAAACCTTTGGTACTTTCTTCCTTATTGAAATGAAGCATAAGGAGGATGTCAGGCTTTCATTTTTGAGAGTCTCCCATCCTTCCTCAACCATCCTCTTGTTAGAAGTCTGCCTGTTTATCCATCTGTGACAGAATCTGATGCCCAGTTATCTCTCAGCTGTTAATACCTCTTGACCTTGTACTTCTGAGTCAAGCTCTTTGAGATATAGTCCTGGTAGAATAAGAGACCTTAAAAAAATGTTCTGAACATCAAATTAGCCTAGAAGGAGTTGGGACCTTTGCAGCTCTGGATAAGTAGTGACATAAGCTTCCTCCCCTCTTCCCCCTCTCTGTCTTCCTTCATTCCCTCAGTTAGAACCAGGGATCGATGAAACAAAATTGTTGTGGGTATAGGCAGAGAAATACAATGAATAAATGACTATGGGCATATCCTGGTCTTCTGTGCTTCAGGTGGGCTTGGAACTGAGCCCAAGATATTATTTGAGAGTTGGAAGCATTCATTATCAACCACAATGGCAGGAAAAATGGGAGCATAAGAGTGTTCACCTCATTATTACATGCACTTATTTTAGTTTGGTATAATGAATAGAATCAACCCTGAATGAAGCCATGAAGACCTGGCTTTATGTCTTTGACATCCACTGCCTGTGGGACTGTAGGAAAGTCACTTAAACTCTCCAGTGCTCTATGAAAACCTAAGATGGAGTTGCAGAGGAGGTGTCATCCAACATTGGTAGAGGGAGTCTCCTCACTTGAAAGTTCTTTAAATTAATGAAATCACACATCCAATCTCAGTCCCAATTTAGTGTCACAGATATGGAAGTGATTGAACTATGCAATTCCCAGGACCCTTATTCCCTCATTACACATATTCAAAGACTTGGCCAAGAGATCATAGGAACAAAGATTTAGAAAATATAAAAAACCATTTATCCCAACTTCCTCATTCTATCCATGAGAGAATTAGAACTCAAAGAATTAAAGTGTTTTGCTTAATTATACTCAGGAGTATGAATGTAATGGTGAATAGTAATAGTTTATTGCTATTTGTCATTATTATTTGAATATAAGCTTCTTGAGGGTACTTCTATTTTTGTGTTCCCAGAACTTACTTAGCAGTATACCTGACACACAATTTGGTGTTTAAAAAATGCTTATTGATTGCTCTCAAGTAACCCAGGATTTTAAGCGCTATTTTTCTACTTTGCAACTAGCACCATTCTTAGAACATCACCCTGAATCCTTTGTAGAGTTCCCTGTAAAAGAACCTAGATTCATCTGATCTCCAAATTTATTTCCAGGGACTCTATTTTATTTGTGAATAAAAAAAGAGTAGCATGGGGCTGCTGCCCCACACTATCATATAGATGTTTCAATAGACTGATCCTCTCTGGCCCTCATCTAGCTATTGAACCTATAGCAAGTAGTCATTTTACCTTCTCCCCTAAAATTGCTGCTCTGTGGTATGTACCAACCTCACTCAAATCAGTGGTGGTGACAAAAGAGAGAAGTACTTCAAGAATAATTAGGAGGCAATTTCATTATTTTAAAATGATGTTTTGTAGATGAACATCTCCAATTTTTTTAAAATATTGGATCTTCCTATTTCACTCAAGCTGGATTTACAGAGGTCACTCACCAGTCCAATCCCTCCATTGATCCACATAGCTTTGGCCTGTTCTGATTCTACTTGCATGGGTTTACTTCTCCTCAGATAGCTTCTCTACCTCTCTAAAAGCCTCCATATTGGTGCTCTACTTAATGTGGACACCCAATGAGTTTCAGCCCCTATTGCAGCTCAGAACTTCTGAAACAAGGAATCCTCCAATCTCAGCTTCCTCCAATTAAGGAATTATGGATATACTTATAGACTTTAAAAAATTCCAGAATTCTGGATAGTGTAACTATGGATCTGAATATTCTTTTTTTTCTAGAAATAGGCCAGAGAGAGGTACACAATAGAACTACAGAGGGAAAGACTATTCTGCAGTGCAGTATACCTACCATAATTTCATATTCATCATAACAGGATTATGTCTGTTACTTTATTTTAGGGTCGTTGACCCTGACCATACCATTTAAGTTTCTTGATTCAAATAACTGAAGACATCTTAATGCACCACTGATATAGCTGTTCTTTAGAGAAAATTTCTGGTTCTATATCTATCTTTCATTTAACATATCATTGTGATCTGCAATTTACAAGTTTTTAGGTAAATATCTACCTCTTTTCAAGCTATCACATCACTCAATGGCCAGCCAGAATACTCAAGCAGGACATAGGAAAAGCTACTCATCTGTCTACCAATGCTTAAAGGGAAAGAAAGGTAACTAGCTTTGGCTTTTATATGGAATGGAATTTATTCATGCTTTCCTTGTGTCCCAATATAATATCTAATTAAAAGTACACAATAACCAAATATCTAGTAATGAGTTACAATAATACTGGCACATTTAGGAATATCAGTTCCATTGAAATAGTCTAGTAGAATGTAAAGTAAGGAAGAGAATGTTTCATCTGGTTCTTTGTTTCTCCAGCTACTGGCCCCATCCTTGTATGGTATGATAAAAACATAACAAATGCTCGTTGAATTGAATTGGGGGTCATTAGGACTCTTAACATTTTGTTCTTTTTCACTAAATTGCTTCTATTTTTAAGAAAGGATGTGACCTAGGAAAGCCAGTACAAGATTAAAGGATAAGCCTTTTTTTTTTTTTTTTTTTTTCTGGCACTGAAGATATTTGTATACAAGACGTTTCTTTGGGGATTTTTTTTCTAGCATTGGTGATATCATTTAACCTATGATCTCAACTTGCACTGAGTTTTCATTGGTTCTTTTGCACAATGAGGATAAATGATTGAATCATGTTTGAGCATATTCCCTTATACTTGACTTTTACAAGGGTAAAAAGATTCAAAGACAGACATATAGAGAATCAGAGCTCAGACAGAGAGGAACTTTGAAGATATAAAATAAATTTGGTTTCCTGGAAGGAAACTTGCATAGCCATGTAACCCAATACTCCTCCAGAAAATTATGTGTGCTAGGCAGCCACATGGTTCCAAGAATGTCCCAGAGATGGGGGGGGGTGAAGATAGAGCTGGAGGGGCTAAGAGTTCTTAGGGCAAACCAAGAGTCATAGGAATGCAAACCAATAGCAATGGTTGAGTGATAAGAGTACCTTGATAATGTCAAATTCTTGAACTTCTTCCCAAGAGATTAAATAAGGAGTTTTTAGATCAAATGGAAGAGTTCTGGGGACTAAGGAGGAACTGGAACTAAGAGATAGCAAAAAGTACAGCTACAAGGTAAAAAAGCCAAACTGGATCTCACCCTCCAAGAGTACTGTGGGTTCCATGAACTATGCAGACTTAAGAGCAAATGGGTTGGTTTTCTATTGACCCTGTAACTTTCCTGTTTTATGGGAGTCTTTTTATAGATTTGGGTAATTCTATAAATCCTTAGAAAGGTGGAAGTCAGCAGTGGAAGACTTATTGAATTCTCTCACAATCTCGAAAACTAGAAGTATTATAGCCTGCTAGTATTATAGAGTTGTAGGTGATTATATAGGTCCCTAAGAAGGTAGAGATCATGGAAAAAGTCAATTCTTTAATGAAGAGAGTATATTCTCCTTGCAAGAGATGCCAACTCTAATGTAGCACCACAAGATAGAAGGAATATTTATGTCCTACTCATATAACCGTGATCAGAGGAAAATGGAATTGTTTTGAATACTGGGTACGGTGCAAGTCCTCTGAAATTTTTGTTGGATTGAAAAAAGCCTGTCCCATATTTGATGTATATTTAGCCAGAGGGTATTCATGGAAACCAAAGACCTTTGACTTCTACTGTAGAAACCTGGGCACAAACCAAATGCTGATGTTTCTAGGGGGAAACTTGGGTCAGGACATTTGCCAAAGATAGTATTTGTGAAAGACAATCCCTGAGATCAAATTCAGTCCATGTTAAGCCAAGAGCTTTGGTTCTAAGCCATGGATTACATCTGAGAGTTGCATTAGTTCTGGAAACCCATCAGTAAAAAATCCATGCACACTGCTCTATTCTAGCAACAGCCAGATATTATTTTTTTTAATTTTATTTGCATAATATATGTGTGGGTAATTCTTCAACATTAACCCTTACATAGCTTTCTGTTACAAATTTTTCCCCCAACTCCCCACCCCTCCCCTAGATGGCAGGATATCCACTACATGTTATTTATGTTAAAATACTGGCAAATCGAATATATGTATACATATTTCCAAACTTATCATTGTTGTGCAAGAAAAATCGTATCTACACAAAAGACATATCAGATAAAGGAAACACAATGTAAGCAAACCAATCAAGAGTATGAGAATGTTATGTTGTGGTCCACATTTCACATCCCTCTCTCTGGGTATATATGGCTTTCTTCAGTGAACAATTGGAAGTAGTTTGAAACATTTCATTGTTGAAGAGAGCCATGTCCATCAGAATTGATCATCATATAGTATTGTTGTTGCCGTGTATAATGATCTCCTGGTTCTGCTCATTTCACTCAGCATCAGTTCATAACAGCCAGATATTATTGCTAAAAGTCCAAGCTCAAAATGAATGGACAGATAAGTGAGCTATCCAAGAAGAGAAATTAAGTAAGGCTTTACCCTTCCCCTGAAACCAACATATCTATATCTATATCTATATCTATGTATAATTATTTTTAAAATTATATATAAAGAAAAATATCTGTGCTGAGTATGAAAACATCGTCTTCATAATATTTCCCTTTAAATCTACTGCATTTCCTACAAATTATTTCCCTAACAGAATAATCCCCTGATAATTAATAGCTCCATCCACAGATTGCAGAAGCAAGCAGATATCAGTTAATTTGGTTCTGTGACAGCAAGGGTGCCATACTCTTCAGCTATGGAGCCTAGGCTCTGAGGATCCAACTGAAATCCAGCAGAATCACATACATAACCTTTCTAAACTCCAGGAACTTCAAAAGACAATGCCAGCTTGCTACTCTGGGTGGCTAATTTACACAATTGAAGAATTGCAAAGTGGGAAAGAGGTTTATGGGAGATACTTTCTTTGCTTTCATGGTGAAGCAATTATCTGGTTAAATACTCAAATGTGAACTGTAGTGCCAAAATTAATGATAGTTTCATATTACTGTGACTATCAAGTTAATTGATCTTGCATGATTACTATCTTTAACTCTGCCTAAAGAAAATGTAATATAGGCTATAGTATGAGATTTTTAAAAAAATCTATTTGAACCCCTTGATTAAAGTAAGGTTATGATGAGCAATGTATACTGTATGATATATGTATTTTTTCTGTAAAGTAAATATAGAGAACAGACCTGGACTTTGAAAAAAATCCAAGGCTTTTTTCATTATTGAATAATCTCTAGTTTTAATCAGAAGCTGGAGAGCTACAGATTTTGATAGTACCAGTTCTCTCTCATCCCCTAGCAGAGCTTGATAGCTACATACACTTGCATGCATGTGCACACACACACATACACACAAAATGAAAATGACATATAAATCATGGTAAGCAAATATGGGAAAGTCCCATTAGACCATCAAGTCTCAAATCTCCTGTGGCTAAGGTAAGATTGTCCCCACCTGCATATTCTCTTGTGCCTTATCCAGTTGAGGTTTCAAATGTCCTCAGCAATGTATTTCCCCAAGGGTTAGTCCTAGTGAAACAGAGGTATACTCTTATAAAACCTTCCCTGATGTTCAGTCTAAAATGGAATTCCCTTAATTTTCTGCTATTCTTGGTTTTCCAGAACTGTTCTCATTTTGATAATCGTCAGAAAAAATTATCTTCTGAGCCCTGGGGAAAGCAGTTCTGTTATTAGTACAAATGTTGCCATCTTGCTACATGACATCAGACTGCCCCTGAATTTAGGAGATGCTTTTTCAAAGATCCTGTTTTGGTGTATATTTAAAAAAGGGAGTGTTTTTGGAAGCATAAACTGAGTTTCCAGATGTGGAAAATATTGAAAAATCTTGATGTAAAGCTTCTGGAAGGTAAAGCAGTTCTAACCCACTCAGTAAGATCTTCTTTGGGATTGGTGACTCTGAAGCTCTATTACTAAAGAAAATTCTACAGGTCTTTGGACTCAACCCATTGACTTTGAATGAGTTTTGTAGATCCTGCCTAGAGGCAAGCAAATATAATGATACCCCTTGGAGAGTTAGCATTTATATAAAACTTTAAGGCTTTCAAATACTTTATATGTATTGCCTTGCTTTATTACCATAACCACTCCGTAAATTAGGTGCTATTATTAACAGCTCTATTTTTCAGGTGAGGAAGCTTAAGGTTTAAAGAGATTAACTGATTTGCCCAGGATTATACAGCTAATGAATATCAGAGGTAGGATCTGAAGTTAGATTTTCAGGATTCCACATCTGATACTCTATCCCTCTATGCCACCTAGATCCCCGCTTAAACTTTGAGATTGCCAAGAAGTAGATAATAATCCATGTGGTCTGCCTGAAAAAGGAGTCTATAAACCTTTTTTTCTTGCCTTGCCCCCCACTAAAGGAAAGAAGAGAGGAAGGAGAAATGGCAGTTGCCAACCTTGACAGATGGTGTGTGGGAAGCTTTGGGGCTGGGAAAAGAAAGATTTTTGCTGGCTGACAAAGAACAAGAGAAAGAAATGGGAAAGAAGTGTGACACAAGCAAAAGACAAAAGCTAAACTGAAGATACACATAGAAGAGGAGGAGACAGGGACAAGAAATCAGGGAGGGAACAGATGGGGGAGAAATGGACTTGAAAGCACTTTCTTTTCCTTCTTTCTATTATTTTTTAAAGCAGAACTTGAGCATAACAAGAAAGGAAAAATGAATTGTTTAATAAAGTCACCCTTCCAAGTTCTCAGTGGATTTGCTCATCTTCTTACTTGAAAACTTAAACATCTGCAAGTCAATGTACTATCCCATCCTACAACCCCTTTACCCTTGTTAGAAATTCAGACACTTTAGTAGTGAAATCTCCCCTTAACCCAACTAGATTGGGGTCACACTGGCAGCTCAGCAAAGCATCTGAAGCATTCTACCCTAGCCTTTTGGTTCTTGCAAGGCCTCATTCTCTGAGAATTGGATGTGGGAGAGGCACACAATAGGATGTGATAGAATTTCTGCTTGGTTGAATCTTACAGATTCACCACCTGTTACAAGATTCTAAGGACCACCTCACATCTTGGCAGAGTGCATACTGATGGAATACTTAGCTGCTCCATATTCTCTACCTCTTTCGCCCCACACTAATCAATAAAGCTTGTCTAAATAATTTATGTACATTACTTATTTTTTTTTAAATGGTTCTATGCACCGAGTTTGCCTTTGGACTCTAAGATAGACACATCTTTTTTGTGAGGGCCTCTGAGAAATTGCACTCACATAATGAGCTACTCATGCAGGCTTTGCCTTGCACAAACCTAACCCAGTGTAGAGTACCCTGTTTAAAATAATGACCAAGGTTGAGCAGTCACCAATTTGAGTTGCTTTTACATTGACAAGGCTTCTTGAGGTAAAGAATCAAAAGGCTTTCTTGGAAACAGGAAAGGCAAGTATGTGTTTAAATGGAATAGAGAGATAATGTCTAGCTATTCAGGTCTATAAATCCCTAAAGGCAATCTACCACAAACAGTCTTGGCTCTATCTACTACATGAGGGATTTGAAAATGATAAAAAAAAAAAAAAAAAAAAAAAACCTCCTAATTTCTCCCTATAATGTCTCCTTAGAACACTGTGGAATAGGATTTGCATGGTACTAGGCACAAAATAAATTTTTTTTAACCAAATAAAAAGCCCCCTCGATATCAAGCTTTTATTCAGTGCCTACCATCCACCAAACTGTGTACTAAGTGCAAAATATAGAAAGAGAAAACTCAAAGGTATCCTACCTTCAGTGAACTTACATCTTTATAAGGGTACAATACATGTCCAATATATAGGAAGGGGATGTGTGAGTGTGTATACACATACACAAACACACACACTTATATGTATACATGTATACACACATATATACATATATAAACATATATACATACACACATACACATGTACTATAATAAATACAAGGTATTTATCCACATTGAGGGCCCCCTTGTGGCAACCTTTGTTGAGTATAAGGGCAAGAACCAAACAGGATGAATAGGTAAGGGTGGACTACAATTTGTTTCATTAGAGGGCATTCAAGAATTCACAATATCAAATATCTATTTTTAAGAACTTGAGAACAAGAGAACTGGGGAAAGTAGAAGAAAAGAGGGCTTAGAAGGTGAAGATGGAGGAAGGATTACAGAAAATTAGGAATAAAATGATGTAGAATGTGGAACCTGAGCAAAACCTTGAAAGAAATTAGGGGCAAATCAGTCTAGGATCCCATTTGAAGATACTTAGCTATCACAGTATCAAAAGACTCTTATTATAAAAGTGTCTCACATTTAAATCAGTTCTGTGACTGAGATTGAAAGGCCTATGGTAATTCCCAGTTTTAGTGTACCTTTTTCTTTAGAGACCTTATAATGTTATCTCAGTGATTACATAGTTTGAATTTATTTGGAAGCAAATCAAACTCAAATTACCTGTCTCTTTCCATTAAACTCATGATATATGTATTTTCTACTTTTCATTAAGGTGTTTTAATTTTTAAAGCTTGGGAAGGTATTCCAGATATAAATTATGCCTCATTTCTTGGTCTTATATTGCATGGCCCTTCTATTAGTCCAAGACTTATATTAAGGAAAGAGGAAAAGAGAACTTTGAAGGAGATGAGAGACACATGGAGAGTGAGAACAAGAACCAAGACAAAATTATATTTAAGGAATCAGAAGGAAGAAAAAAATGGTGATGATGAAAACCATTAACTTCATAAAGAATAGAGACCAAGGAAAAGTCATTGGCTCCAGAAATGAGGAACTTATTGATGACATTTGTGGTAAATCATTATTGATTAGAGAAATACAAATTAAGACAACTCTGAGGTATCACTTCATACTTTCAGATTGGCTAAGGTGACAGGAAACAATAATGAGGAATATTCGAGGGGATGTGGGAAAACTGGGATACTAATGGCGGGTGAAGTTGTAAACTGATCCAACCATTCTGGAAAGCAACATGGAATTTTGCCCAAAGGGCTTATAAAACTGTGTTTATCTTTTGATCCACAATGTCTTTACTGGGTGTGTATCCCAAAGAGACCATAAAAAAGGGAAAAGGACCTACATGTGCAAAAATGTTTGTGGCAGCCTTTTTTGTAGTGGCAAGGAACTGAGTGAATGCCTATCAGTTGGAAAATGGCTGAATAAATGATGGTATATGACTGTAAAGAAATATTATTGTTGTATAAGAAATGATGAGCAGGCTTATTTCAGAAAAACCTGGAAAGACTTACATGATCGGATGCTAAATGAAATGAACAGAACTAAGAACATTGTACACAATAAAAAATTATATAATAATAAGCTGTGAGGGACTTGTTTCTTTCCAACAATGTTTAATTTCAATAGATCTGGGATGGAAAATGCCATCTGCATTCAGTGAGAAAACTATAGAGACTAAATATGAATCAAAGTATAGTAGTTTCATCTTTTTAAATTTTTTCTTATTTTTTGCTTGTTTTTTTTCTTTCTCATGGTTTACCCCCTTTTTATCTGATTTTTCTTGTACAACATGACAAATATGGAAATACATATTTAAAAGTTGAACATATTTAGTCCATATCAGGTTGCTTGCAATCTTGGGGAGGGGCAGAAAAGAGGAGAGAGAAAAATTTGGAACACAAAATTTTAGAAAAAAAAATATTGAAAACAATGTTTACATGTATTTGGAAAAAGAAAATACTATTTAAAAAGAGACTTTTGAAAGAAACAAGATTTGATATGAGCATTGGTAAAATTTCCCACCATCCTATGCACTCCTACTGAACTTAAGGATAGAAAAGGGATTGAACAATGAACCTGGGTGAAAGTTGATATTCCACTGTGCAAGAGAATCATAATAAGCAATAGAATATTGAATTTCCTTGATCTTGGTTCTCCTGTTCATGGATGTGTAAGCCCTGGTCTTTATTTCTTGGGGGGAGAATATGATGGAGGGGAAAAACATCCTGTTCTCAGAGGTTCAAAGAACAATAATTCTGGCAGTTGATATATTTAGCTTAGACTGAAACAATCATCCACTGAGTATACCCTTTGTCACACAGCAAAAAGGCTCAGAGAGTCAAGAAAAACATATCCATGAAGAGAAAACTCTTGACAAAATAGGAGAAAATGAGGGCAGAGATACATAGTTATCTTTCTGGTGATAGGTGACAGATGGTATGCCAACCGGGTGGTAAGGACCATAAGCATTTTCTATTAAAGGAAGGGCATTCATTGAAGAGCAGAAAGAAGGGGAAGGCTTTGGATTAGCCCCACTGCTCATCTATAGAAAGAAGCTGGAGACAAATCTGATAATATAAATGTCAAGGATGGGAATAGGAGCAGACCCAGTTCTTTCCAATTTCACTTTAACATATCTCTTCTTCCCCTTTTTTCTGCTTTCTCTGACCACAGATTCCATGATCTACCCCTTAGACACTGGGAGATCAGTTCTTGATACAGACTTACTTTTATAATCTTTTTAATGACTAAGGCCAGTATTCAGATGACTGGGCCCCCATTTTCTCTCTCTTTTTTATTTTTTATTTTATTTTATTTTTTGCAAAAGAACCAAGTTGTACTAGATAAACTCCAGAGTGGCTTCTGAAGCTGTGGACTTCACTATTGATTCAACAATGTGTTGAGATAAAAATTTCTGATGAAACTGTGTTCCTTCTGTCACAAAGTCTGCATTTAATTGGGAGATAAAATTCCAACATAGAAAGAATGATGCCAACCATGACTAGATCCATTTGTTAGAAAGTTACAAACAGACAGAACTGAGAGATCAGAGGAGCAAAGTTGTTACTGACTAGAGGGAATGAGGGAAAGTATGGTACCAAAGTGAATGATAAAGAATAAGTATAAATTCAGCAGGTAAAACAGGGCAAGAAGTCAGGATTAGACATAGGGAATAGGGTAAGAAAAGGCACAGAGACATAGAAGCCCAGGACATATTCATGGTACAGAGAATGGTCCAGTTTGTATAGAGGAATAAATGATATTTTAATAAGGCTGGAAAGGGAGGGTATTATCAGACTGAATCCTTGTCAAAGAGAGGAACATGAGTTTTCTTCAGTGGTAATAGGGAATGAAGGAAGATTTATGGGGGGAAAAAGTAACACCACCAGATCTCTGTTAAGAAAGATCATTTTGGCAATGTTTTAAAGGACAAATTGGAATAGAGTTAAAATGAGAAATAACTGTTCAAAGAATAATGCATTAGTCTGAGCAGGTGGTAACAAGGGCCTATATTTGGGTTTTGAGTGGAAAATGGAGACAAGGGACAGATGGATAGTGTTATGTTATGTTGTATTATATAATTATATAATGATACATTATAATCATATATTTTATTATTTTATGTTATTATATTAAACTGGATAATGTAATATAATACATAGCTATCTCATTTATCAGACAGTAAAAAAAGTACAAAGGCATGAAGATATAGATGGGGTTGATGAAATTGGGAGAAAGGAACCAAGAGGTGAGGAAGAGAGAAAAAATTAATGATTACTACAAGATTATCAAAAGGCAACATATATAGTGCAGGGGGAAGAAAAGACTACTGATTTGGGTTCAAATATTACCTCTGTTATACATTTCCCATATGACTGACCATAAATAAATCATTTATCCTATATCTGAGTCTCAATTTTTTTATCTATAAAATCAAGAGGTAGAACTAGATGACCTCTATGACCTCTTCCAATTATAATTCTATAGCTCCAATTACAATCCTCCCATGATTAAGAATATGGGAGATTAAGCAAAGTATGGTACCAGAGATAGAAACAGTAAAATCTGATAAAGAAATAGATTTAAGGAGAAAGAAAATATGCTTAGATTTGAGTCTGTGTTTAATATGTAAAAAAAAAAATAAAACATTGGATCCTATGGAACAATCCAGTGACTCTGGTCCTTTCTGAAAAGATGAAAAGCATTAATGGGTGAGGTATACAATTTAATTTACATAATATTGCTGCAGGCAGAGCACTGGGATTGGAATTAGGAAGACTCATTTTCCTGAGTTCAAATTTAATCTCAAATATTTATTAGCTGTATGATCCCAGGAAAGTTATTTATCCCTGTTTTGTTCAGATACTCATCTGTAAAATGGGGACATATTGGAGAAGGAAAAGGCAAACCACTCTAATATCTTTATCAAGAAAATCCCAAATGGACACAACTGAAGTGATTAAACATCAAAAATGCCACTACACCTTAGAGTCTTACAAGTACATGTGCAAGTTATAGAACTTCCTATGACTTGGTCATCCTGGGATATTTCATAGGAAAACAAAACTAGGTGACCCATTCATTGGTAGAGATGGGATAAAGTATGGCAGGTCAGAGCTTAAGAGGTGCATCATGGGGAAGTCTTAGAAAATTTCTTAGCTTCTTTCATTGGGCTTTCATTAGATTGTAAGCTCCTCTATTACAATATAAACTTCTTGAAATAAGACTGTCTTTTAATTCTTTTTGTATCCTCAACATTTAGCACAGTGCTTCTCACATGATGGGTATTTAAATGTTTAGTGATAGATTGAGGACATATAAATAATTAATAGGAAAAAGAAAGCTCCATGATTCATGTAAAAGTTTCATGTTATAGGTATATGTAGACTAGCTAACCATTAAATTTCCTTGCAACTCTGAGAGTGCTTGATGATGATGATGATATAGCATTTATCATATACCAGATACTTTGTCAGGAACTTTTCCAGTATCATCTCATTTAATCAGCCTGCAAAGTAGGTACTACAAAACTATCCCCATTTTACAGATGAGAAAACTGAACCAACTGAGATTAAATGGCTTGCCCAGGGTCATAGTAATTTTTCCTGAAGTCTCAGGTCTTCCTGACTGAATCAGTGTTTTATTTATTGTGCCACCTGGATACCATAAACTATGATGGCAATATGAAATCCAATGAATGATGCTATTTTGTGCTTCTCCATTCAAGCCCCATATTTAAAATTGCTTCCAATAACCATTAGAGAGCCATTCCATCTCAACATATCAGAATCATATAAATTCCATTGTGGTCCCTTCCCTCCAGTATCATTAAGAAAGCCAAACATCCCCAGGGAGTTCTTCCTCAAAGTAGTAGTATTCTTATTTCACAAATGAAGAAACTGAGATACAGATTTAATAACCAAGTTGGTACTGAAAACAAATCATATTGGAGAGTCTGGTCTCACCTAAATTTTGATGATGAAGCTGAAACCCAGAAGTGATTGTGACTTAGCAGAGTGGGATTTCAACCCATGATTGCTGTCTTGAAATCCATCCTTTTCCCTACTATACTATGTTGCCTTCCAAAAACTAAGGTCCTTTCTAGTTATTTATCCTGGTCTTCTACTATAATGGAAAGACTCTATGGCTTAGTATGAAAAGATTTCAATTTGAGTTGAACATTTAACACATATTTATGATCTTACATTGGTCAAATAATCTCAGTTTCTTCATCTATAAAATGAGGATAATAGTACCTTTATTCTTCATTTTACAGGAATATTAGGAAGAAGTATTTTATTAGGCAAAGTACTTTATGAAATTATGAAAGTATCACAATTACTGTTGATAAAAATAATATTAATATTAATAACAATAATAAACCAATTCTTCCCTGGCTTAAATAGTTACCAACAAACATTTATTAAGTACATACAACATGCAAGATATAAAGATGTGATAAAATGTTCTCTGCCTTCAAGAAGCTTATAGTATATAAGGGAGAGATACAGCATATACATAAAAATAAATATAACAGAAGAAAAATTAAGGAGAAAAAGATTTGCAGCAACATAGGGCTTTACAGAGGGGTGGTACCTAAGCTGAGCCTTGAAATATGACAAGAATTTTGGAATACAGAGATAAGAAAGAAGTGAATTTTAGTCATGGGAGACAAATATGCAAAAGCCATCACAGGAGATTCAGTGTCAAGTTAAGAGCAATCTGGTTTACCTAGAATATAGAGGAATGATGTAAAAGAAGGCTGGAAAATAAGTCAGACCCAGATTGGAAAGAGCCATATGCGACAGACTGAAAAAGGCCATGCACTTTATCTCAAAAAAGAATAAGCTAGCCACTGAAAGTTTATATCAGTGTGACATGATCACACCTATGACTTAGTAAGATTATTTTGGATACTAGAGGATAAATCATCCCAGAGAGAACCTGGAAGCAAGAAGGCTAATTATAAGGCTCTTACAGTAGTATTGGAAGGTGATGAAGAAAATAGACATGGAGAGTGGCTGGGAGTGTGTGTCTTCCAAAATTCTTGTCATCTTTCAGGGCTCAACTGAGGTACCACCTCCTCTGTGAAGCTCTCTGTTGCTGCAAATTTTTCTGTTATATTTATTTTTATGTATATGCTGTATTTCCCCCTTATAGAATTAAAGGGATAGATTTGAGGAGATCACATTCTACAAAAATTGGCAGGATTTTTGAAATTGAATTAAAAGTTTTTGAATATGTAGGGTAAAGGATAAAGCAGAGTCCAAGATGTTGCCAAGTTAATGAAGCTTGGAACTTGAAAAAAATAGTAACACTTTTGACAGAAATAGTAAATTTTGAGAAGAAACACATTGAGGGGGAAAGGTGATGAGCTCTAAGGGTGATATGTTGAGTAGTAGATATCAAAATGGTAGTAAAAATTAGAGCTGGGGGTAAAGATTTGGGAATCATCTGGACAAAGGTGATAAGCAAATCCTTAGGCTAGATGAGATAACAAAGAGAGAAAGTGTAGAGTGGGAAAAAGATCTAGGACCATGAAGGGGATGACATGCCTGCTGAGAAGGCAGAAGATGGATGATAATGAAACAAAAATGATTAAGGAGGCAGAACCAGGAGATTGCAATGTCAGAAAAGACAAGGGAGAGGGAGAATAACCATGGAGGAAAGGGTTGGATACAGAATCGAAAGGTTCAAGGAGAACCTTTTTTTGTTGTTATTTCCATCATGGGGGAATTAGAGAATTACTTTCAGTCAGCCAAAAAGAAATTGATGTTCTCATTTCTCCTGGATTTGATATCTTTGCCCAACCCTCAAACATACCTACAAAGGCACATAAGATAGAGCTTATAGGGGAGAGTTTGGTCAAAATCTTGCCTTGGCTGGTTATTATCTGTGTAATCATTGGGATGTCATAGAACAACTTTCTGGGTCTTTTTTTTATCTATACAAAGAAAAGTTTTATTAAATAACATCTTTTAAGAATTCTTCTCTTTAAAATTATGAAGTCAATAGCTGCTCTGTCAATAACTGTGTATTAGAGTTAAGGAGAGGTATTACAAACACCAGCTAAGTATGATCATTTTGGAAAACTCAAAGTAAGAGTGTATCCTTTCTAACAGAACAGATGGACCCCTTTTCTGAGATGTATAGTCTTAGGGAGAATATATGGGCCCCTGAGAAACAAAATGATTTGATTAGTCATGCAATGAATATATTTCAGAGATGAGACTCAAACCCTTGTCAACTCTCAGATCAACATTATATTCTATCCCAATGCCACTCTATTTTTATCCTAGGGCAAGTGGTGTTTATTCATCAGAACACTGATGTGTTCTGATTTATGTCCAGCTGTCCATCACGTTGGAAAATGATTTCACCTAAGTTTCTTAAGGATGACTAATTTATCGATGATAAATTTCTTGAGACTGTCTCTATGGAGTGAATTATGATTAAAAAAAAGTCACTGAATTTAGCAATTAAAATATCTTAGAGTATTTTCAAATGAGTGCTAGGTTGGGAAACTAAAAAAATTCAAGAAATTGGGAATTGAGTAGATGATAATAAAGTGTAATCAATGAATATAGTAGGGTTTTTTGGGGCATAAATAGGAGATATATAGGAAGAAGGAACAGTGGGATGAGGTAAATGGTTTTTAAAGGCAAAGTCGACATCTCCCGATAAAGCAAGCCCCAGTGAAGTTGTTAAGGACTTGAGGAGATAAAAATAAAAAGTATGGGAGTTTTTTACCTTTTAGGTCAAAACCCTATGTGTCATGTCTTTCAGAACAAATGATAAATATTTATCTGCTCCCTTCTGACCATCCATTTTATTTTTTAAAAGAGGTAATGTCTAAAAACAAAATGAAAATTTGTAATATCTCTCCTTAGTTTTAATAATTGGCAGGGCAACAATTGACTTCATAATTTTAGAGGTAGAAGAATTCTTAAAAGATGTTATTTTGGTTCAAACTCTTCATTATATGGATGAAAAATAAAGATCTGGAAAGCTGTTAAATGACCTGCCCATGACTACACAGATAATAAACAGGCACTTTCCACTTTCTTTCCACTTTTCCACATATTTCACCATATGTGCCTTCACAGATGTTCTTGAGGGTTAGACACAAGCATTGAATCCAAGATCAATGAGAACATCAGCTTCTTGCTGGCTGATGGAAAGTAACCTCCTTCTCCACCCAAGATGGAAAATGATCTACTTGAGATTTTGTGGCATCCTTGGAAAAGCCAGAAGTACAGAGAAAGAAGAGAGACAAATGAAAGGAAACTTAGTAGGATGGGGTGAGAAGGGAAATTCAATAGCTAGGTGAATTATGGGAAGAAAAAAAATACAACTTTGCTGACTGTTCAGTTTAAGGTGAGAAATAACAGGATTAGAATGTCAAATTGCTGAGTCCTGCGGACCTGAAATATAAACCTTTTGCAAGTTGCTCTGCTTCCTGTTCCTCCTACCCCTCCCAGAGGCACTAATTAAATCTAGACTGGAAATAAAATAAAAGAAATAAAATAAAAAATTGAGGGTGCTGCTTTTAAACCAAGCAGGTCATGTGCTGTCAGTCTGAAAGCAAGCTCAATGCCCGCCCTACTTAAATAGAAAGTCAGAAGCTTAAGGGCAGTGACTGGGGCAAACATCAGGATAAAATGGATTTCACATCTCTTCTGAACTTTCCATAGCCTCTTAGTGAATGTCAAACCTTTGAATCTTCACCCTCTTTGCCCCAAAAAGGGGTCAGCTACAAACAGTGGAAACTCTCAACAATGATTCTTAAATACATTTTGCTATCCTAAGGATTCCACAGCACCCCAGAAAAGATACCTTTAGAGTCTTAAAAAAGACTTTGTAGATTTCTAATTTGAGGTGGTTGGATGATATGGTAGATCAAGTGCTACACCTGGAGTTGAACAAATTTGAGTTCAAAAGTGACCTCAGTTTTGGACACTTTCTACATGTGTGTTATTAAACTTCTATCTGACTCAATTTCCTCATTTATCAAATAAATAGCATAATATCACCCACTTCTTAGGGTTGCTGTAGGGATAAAATGAATATTCAGAGATCATTTTGCAAATCTGTAAGTGCTATATAAATGTGAGCTATAATTATTGCTACTGCTAATATTGTTGCCATTCCAGTTAGAGGACACAGAAATATAAAGCTAACTAGAAACAATTCACAACTTTAGCAAAGTTGCAGGATACAAAATAAATCCACATAAATCATCAGCATTTTTATATATTACCAATAAAGTTCAGCCACAAGAGATACAAAAAGAAATTCCATTCAAAATAACTGTTGATAGTACAAAATATTTGGGAATTTATCTACCAAGGGAAAGTCAGGAACTATATGAACTAAACTACAAAACACTTTCCACACAAATAAAATCAGACCTAGTCAATTGGAAAAACTTAAAATGCTCTTGGGTAGGCCGAGCAAATATAATAAAAATGACAATACTACCCAAACTAATTTACTTATTTAGTGCCATACCAATCAAATTCCCAAGAAATTATCTTACAGATCTAGAAAAAAATAGTAGCAAAGTTCATTTGGAAGAACAAAAGGTCAAGAATTTCAAGGGGATTAATGAAAAAAAAGGCTGACAATGGTAGACTTCCTGTACCAGATCTAAAACTATATTACAAAGCAGCGGTCATCAAAACCATTTGGTACTGGCTAAGAAATAGAGTAGTCAATCAGTGGAATAGGATAGAATCACAAGACAAACTAGGCAATAACTATAGCAATTTAGTCTTTGATAAACCCAAAGACCCAAGCTTTTGGGATAAATACTCACTACTTGGCAAAAACTGCTGGGAAAATTGGAAACTAGTGTGGAAGAAATTAAGGCTTGACCCACACCTCACACCACATACCAAGATAAGATCTAAATGGGTTCATGATCTGGATATAAAGAGTGATACTATAAATAAATTAGAGGAACGTAATATAGTTTACCTCTCAGACCTATGGAGATGGAATAAATTTATGTCCAAAGAAGAACTGGAACTCTTAATTGAAAACCAGATAGATAACTTTGACTATATTAAGTTAAAAAGTTTTTGTACAGACAAAACCAATGCAGACAAGATTAGGAGGGAAGCAATAAATTGGGAAATCATCTTTACATTTAAGCGTTCTGATAAAGGTCTCATCTCTAAAATATATAGAGAATTGTCTCATATTTATAAAAATTCAAGCCATTCTCCAATCAGTAAATGGTCAAAGGATATGAACAGACAATCTTCAGAGGATGAAATTAAAACTATTTATAGTCATATGAAAAGGTGTTCCAAATCACTATTGATCAGAGAAATGCAAATCAAGACAACCCTGAGGTACCACTACATACCTGTCAGATTGGCTAAAATAACAGGAAAAGTTAATGATGAATATTGGAGGGGATGTGGGAGGGCTGGGACACTGATGCATTGTCGGTGGAGCTGTGAACGGATACAGCCATTCTGGAGAGCAATTTGGAACTATGCTCAAAAAGTTATCAAACTGTGCATACCCTTTGACCCAGCAGCATTTCTATTGGGCTTATATCCCAAAGAAATCATAAAGGAAGGAAAGGGCCCCACATGTGCAAGAATTTTGTGGCAGCCCTTTTTGTAGTGGCTAGAAACTGGAAATTGAATAGATGCCCTTCAATTGGAGAATGGCTGAATAAATTATGGCATATGAATATTATGGAATATTATTGTTCTGTAAGAAATGACCAGCAGGATGATTTCAGAGAGGCCTGGAGAGACTTGCATGAACTGATGCTGAGTGAAATGAACAGAACCAGGAGATCATTTTACACGGCAACAACAATACTATATGATGATTAATTCTGATGGACATGGCTCTCTTCAACAATGAAATGTTTCAAACCACCTCCAGTTGTTCACTGAAGAAAGCCATATACACCCAGAGAGAGGGATGTGAAATGTGGACCACAACATAACATTTTCATACTCTCGATTGATGTTTGCTTACATTGTGTTTCCTTTATCTGATATATCTTTTGTGTAGATAAGATTTTTCTTGCACAACAATGATAAGTTTGGAAATATGTATACATATATTCGATTTGCCAATATTTTAACATAAGTAACATGTAGTGGATATCCTGCCATCTAGGGGAGGGGTGGAGAGTTGGGGGGAAAATTTGTAACAGAAAGCTATGTAAGGGTTAGTGTTGAAGAATGACCCACACATATGTTATGCAAATAAAATAAAATTTAAAAAAAAATTAAAAAAAGAAATATAAAGCTGGTCAGCCAAGGTAACTTGGAGCGATAGTGATTCCAGGGCAGCACATCACATCAACTTGGTGCTCTTTGAACTCTTATCACTTAAAAAATAAAGGTAATTTCTTTTAAACTGGTTACTCCCATGACCATCAGTCTTCTGGTCTTCTGTACACTGAACTTAGAGCTTTAATAGTCAAGCATGATAAAGTCAAATCCAGCAAGCATTTGTTAAGCATGTATTATGTGCAAGAAACTGGAGATTTAAAGACCAAATGAAAAACATCTTACCCTCAAGGAACTTTAGTTCAACTGGAGGAATAAAATGTGTATACACACACACACAAATTTAATAAATATAGTGTTCTTTATTTTTCATTTATTTTTAATTTATAGAGTAAAACAAAAAAAGATACAATAATAAAAAGATGATTGTATATGAAACTGCAAATCTATTATGTATACCTTGCTTTTTTTAAAATACATAATAAAGTTATCATGTAAATTTCTTACAACATACTTTTAAAAGTTTTTTATGTAAACATTTATTATTTTTCCCTCCCAGTGTTTCTACCATCACCATTGAACAGTTTAAAAAAAATCCTCACAAGAAACATGAAAGTCCAAGAAAACAAATTCTTACATTGGTCATGTCCAAGAATGCATGTCCTATTCTGAATTTTAGATTCATCACCTTTCTGGCAGGAGGTGGGTGGTATGATTCATCATCAGTCCTCTGGATTCATGGCTTATTAATCAGAGTTCCAAAGTCTTTCAAATTTGTTTTTCCTCTATAATATTACTATCATTATGTAAATTATTTTCCCAGCTCCATTCAATTCACTCTGCATCAGATCACAGAGGTCTTCTCAATTTCCTTTGAAATTGTTCATTTCGTCATTTCTTATTATACAATAATGCTACATTACATTCACATACCAAAATTTATTTAGTTATTAACCAATAGGTGGGTACTCTCTTAGTTTCCAGGTTTCAGTTGTTACATTAAGAGTTGCTATAAATATTTTTATACATGTTAGTCTTTTCTTCTTCCTTTTATCTTTTTAGGAAATAGACCTAGTAGTGGTCCAGTTGGATCCCAATTTAACTACTTTTTGGATATAAATTTAAAATGATTTGCAGAATGACATGAATTCCCAGATGTACCCACATAGCATCAATGTTTGTCTTTCCATAGTCCTTCCAATTTCCATTATTTTGGTCTATCACCCTTGTGAAAGTTACGGGTATGAGGTAAAATCTCAGAACTGCTTAAATTTATATTTAAGTAATTATTAATCATTTGGAGAAGTTTTCATAGGCCTTTAATAGCTGATATCTTCCTTTGAAAATAGTCTGTTTATGGAAACAAATACATGTGTGTATATATACATGTGTGTATTACATATATATGCACATGCCTTTATATTTAAATTTCTAGAGAGGCTGCAAGGTGGCACAATGGATAGTTCCAGATGAAGTCAGGAAGATATCTTCCTGAATTTGAATCTGGCCTTATTAATTAGCCAGTCTAATCCTGGGTAAATCACTTAACTTTGCCCCAATTTCCTCATCTGTAAAATGGGAACACACTGGAAAAGGGAATGGCAAACCACTCTAGTATTTTTGCCAAGAAAATCCTAAATAGGATCCCAAAGAGTTGGACATGGCTGAAACAAAAGAATAAATTTTCAGAGGATGAAGGGCAGAGTACTAACACCTATAGGGCTAAAGAGAAAGACAAGAGATGAAAGACAAGCAAAGGAAGGGATCCTTGGGGAAAGAAGCAAAGATCATGAAGGAGTTTACAGCAGACTTGTACAAAATCACATTGGCAGGAAAAGGAGTGTCAGGTTTAAGGATAACAAGTAGGTCATGTTGGCTAGAACTTTGAAGGCATTGAAGGGAGTAAATGTATAATACCCTGAGAAGGGAAGCCAGAGCTAGATTATAAAAGGCTTTAAATTCCTTTTTTTTAAAGGTTCCAAATCATTATCCTTTCTAGAGTGCATTTTCCCACTCTCACAGGATCACAGACTTTGAATTGTTATTGACCCCCCAGGTCATCAAGTCCAATTCCCTCATTTTGCAAACAAGGAAACAGAGTCCCAAAGACTTGAATCCAAAATTCAAGAGTCTTTTCTAATGATCTATTTTCTAATGATCATATAATCAAAGATCTGAAATCTTGAGAGTCCCACACACCTGAAAGACCTATACAGTCCAGTTCCTGCTACTCTGAATCATTCCGTTATGTTTGCAGAAGCAAAACCCATATGGCCAGTGTCAATTCTTTCAAAATTAACCCATTTTTCTTCATATAAACAGGTATTTTAAAAAATCACAATCCATGAGCAATATAGCACAAATTGTCAGTTTTCTTGTGGGTTTTTTCTTCTTTTCCCCAAATTAAATCTCTGCAAGTCTTTGCCAACCCCATTTCCCACAGAGTATTTGTGCAATGAATTTCAAGAAGCCAACCAAATATTTTATCTCATATAATGCCTGTCATCTAGTAAGAAGTCCACTGACTTCACCGAAACAACCAATCCTAGACCAATTACTTACATATACTTTCAAATTCTGTAGTTTCTTGTGGTCACAGAAAGTCCAGCACAGAAAAGCTTGGGTTGGGGCAAGGCAGAAATGTCTCAGGTAGAAGAATTAGCAAAAGGTTGAAAGAATTGGATTGTAGACACCCAGAATTGATGTGAAATTCTAAATCCTAGCACCTGGGTGAGAGTATTATTAATAGTGTTCAACAAAATCCACAACTGGGCAGCATCTCAAATGACTCTCCAAAACCTCCTCCCTCAAACAATTCCAATGCTTATGGGAAAATGAATGTCCCAGTGGCACATACCATTGATGTTTCTGGAGCTTATGAATGTAAAAGGGATTCCTTTGCAATATCATGCTTGGGTCCTAATATTTACACTTATATTCTGTTACTTCTGTCCCTAAAATGTTGTTGAAACCAAAAAAAAATGTTGTTTATATCCCTTTTTTCCTTCCCTTGAAACATTCACTTAAACCCATTTGTCCACTCACTGGTCATAGTGGCTTGAAAATTCGAGGTTTAAATATGAAAAGATTATTGGACATGGACAAATCTAAGATCTAAATTAAAAAATGTGAATAAAAAAGAGAAAATGTACATAGTAAAATGGGAAGAAAAAATGATAAACATGGAGATTCCTGGAAGTGTAGATATCTCTGGGGGTCTCCAGCCTTGGTTCTAAGCAGAATGAGGAGGAAGTAAGAGACAAGAAAGAAGGGTAGAGTTTAGAAGGAAAATTTACAATATCTCTTAACCCTGAATTTACTTGAGACTATAAAATGTTACCTAGCTTCCCTTTTAATCCAGCCTCACCTCTAACCCTCATCTCCCTATTTCCTATCCCTTTCTGCTTTCCCTAATCCCCAACACTCAGGGAGATTCTGAAAATAACTGTGGAAGATCCATAGCATCAGTAAGAGATGGCTTTGTTGAAAGGCAAATGACTGGGTGCCCATTACTACCACACCCTCAGAGAAAGAGCATTTCCAAGCTTGAAATTACAGGTGCTGCAATCAACAATAAATAAGTAATAAACCTTGCACTCCAAGGTCCCAATCTAGCTCAGAGAGAGCTTTCTTCATAAATGTGCTCACTCCAACCCCCAAGCCTCCTGCTCCAGACAGGTGCTTTGTAACAAAGTCATCTGCCTCTAGGGGTCTCTAGCGTATAGAGGTTTTTTTGGACTCCCTAACAAAGCCACTGAAGCTGCTTTATCAGTTTTGTAACTCAGAACCCCAAAGAGAGAGTAGAGGAAAAAATAGGAGAGAAGGCAGGGAGCCTAAAATGGACTTTTCCCCTCCCCAAATGCTGCTCATCTACCTGCTCTGCAACTGACATCTTATTTATAGTGTGTTAAATGGTTAAATAAGGAGTGAAGAGAGGGAGACATTAAATGCCCTCACAATCCTTACTAATGTGCTTCAGCATGTCTGTTCCTCAAGGGGATTCCAAGGACTTCCCTCTCCCCTCTCTATTCAACCCCATCTCAAGACTGCCAGACTAGAGCCGGGAAGGAGGGGTGCAGGACTCCTGGGGGCTACCCTAGAAGAATCAGTGGGCTTCCTTTCTCACTTTCCAGAATCAAGCCAGTAATTGGAGTCTCTCTAGCCCAATGATTCAGCCTCTTCAGACTCATGATTTTCCACTCCCATTATTGAGCCCTGTTACTATTGCTGGTAATATCCTAAAATTGAGGTACTGGGGAAAGGAAAGAAGGAAGGAGCCGAGATGTTGGAGAAAGCAGCATCTGCATTTCTGCCGGCAAGTGGCTCAAACACCTGGGAGGAAACTTTTTTTTGGAGACAAATGCTGGATGAGGACAATTTTTGCTGAGGATCAAAATGTCCAAATACAGTCTTTTCCATTGCATCACTGCTGAGTAGGGCAGCACAAAAGGAGCAGCTATGATGACAGGGAAAGAAAAAAAGCAATTTAAGCTATTCTCATCCTACAGTGAGTTTCATCTTCAAGTGCTTTTACCTAAGCTGCATCCCATGCGTGAGATGTGCTCCCTCTCTCCTCCTCTCAATGTCTTCTGATCCCTGGTCCAGTCAAAGTTTACCTCATGTGCCCCCTGCTACTTCTTACATGAGAGGCCTTTCTTGATTCTCCTAGTAGGTAGCCAATCAACCTAATTTTTTTAATTGACTCTGATATATTTTGTATTTAGTTAAATGTGTACATAATGTATCTTCCCAGTATAGTATAAGTTCTTTGAGTCCAGGACCTATTTTTATTTTTTGTTTCTATCTCCTAAGTGCTTACTATAGCATCTGAAACATAGCCTAATAAATTGTTTACTGAATGGAAAATGGATTCCTGTTTAGTTTATATATATCAAATTGCATTTTAAGAAAATTATTTAATATTTTATTTTCCCCAATTATATCAAATTGCATTTTAAAGATGCCAAGAGGTCTTAGTTTAAAAGGAATCCTGCTGTGAATTCTTAAGTAATGAAAAAAAGTTTTTTCTTTGAATTTAATTGTTATTTTATCTTTAAAATGAAGAAATTTGGACAAAGATCCCTTCCATTTTTTATTTTATTATTTTATTATCTATCTTTTTAGGTAGGGTACTTCTACTTTTCATCACTTAGCTGAACCAGTCCAGTGGTTGGGCTTTGTGGTCACAGGCTCCAGTGTTTCCCCAATACTTTTTCTTCCTTCTATTCCATTCCTGGGACATTCGGCTTTGACCTCCCATGGTTTTGTCCTTGTTATTGCACACTCCCTACTCCAAGCTTTTCAGGCTCTTAGGAAGTTTTTGATTCATTGAAGAGAAACTGATCATTTTTCACATATGTGGATGACAACAACTCATCAACCTTTCAATCAAAGAATTATTGGACAAAGCCTAGTTGACCTTCAAGGAAGTGGCAAGGTAAATAGTGACTCTACATTTTTGCTAAAGCACCTAGGATTTGCAAAGCACAGTACAGTAGAGTAGGTACCGTACTGCTTAATTTGGAGTCAGAAAAGATCTTATTTAGAATTCTGTCTCTAACCCAGCTTAGCTATGTTACCACGGGCAAGTCATATAAGCTGTATAAGTCTTGGTTTATTCTTCTGTGAAATGGGAAGAACAATGCCCTCAGCACCAAGATTGTAGTGTGCAGCAAATGAAATAATGTATATCTAAATGCCTTTGTAATCCTTAAATTACCCTATAAATGTCAGCTATTTTTTATCCCATCTATAATTTCATTCATATAGGATAATTTACATGAGGAACCCAATGCAGATCAACATCTGTTCAACAAATTATAGTTTTGGATGTTTTCATTCTTAAAAGTAAGATCTTTTGGTACCTTTAAAATGCAATATTATTCACAAGCTAAATAGAAATCCATTTTTTTTTCATTCATTCATATAAATGTAGGGTACTGTAATAGGTACCTGGGGTATAGAAACATAAAATAAAATAGGCTCTGGACTCAAGGAACTTACATTCTATTGTGGAGATACAATATGCACACATATAATTAATTGCTATATATATGTACATATATGTATACACACACATATATATATATATATATTTGAAGTCAATAAAAATTAAGTGAGTTGGCTACTAGTAGAGGAATTAGTAAAAGCCTCCTGTAGGAGGTAGTAGGTGACAAGAGGTAAGCTTTAACTGGAGCCAGGGATCAGAAGACCTTGAGGGGAAGAGGAAGGAAGCACATCTTGTGGAAAGAATGAAGCTTATGGAAAAGCACAAAGATGAAGAGAGATGGAATTCATTCTTGGATGAAAACGGCTTATTGCTTAGATAATAGTCTGGGTTGCTATCCCATAATCACAAAGTCATCAAGTGACAGAAATACAAGTTGAACTCTAATTTATCTCTACAGTTTGCCCGCCATTCATTGTACCAGATTGCCTTTCTAGTTAATTCTTAAATAATGAAAAAAATGGCATAATCTCTAACTTCAAAGGCCTTACAATCTAGTAGAACATCAAGATTGTATGGCACTGAGGTTATAGTCTAAAGAGTATATTAAAGAGGTAAAATTAGGGAGATTAAGAGGTTGAGAAGGAAGTGAAACCATTTGGTGAAGGGAGTAAATTAAGTAAAAAGCTTCATGGTGGTGATAGAAAGGATATAAAGCATCAAAGGAGACTAGGGAAGCCATTCCAGATATGGGAAACAAATAAATTCAATTCCTGAATTCTTTTAAGACCATCCCTTCTTATCCATTTATGTACGTTTTATTCCTTGCAGAGGTGAGAGTGTCTTATGGGGAAAACCAAATCAAACCAAACCAAACCAAACCAAGCCACAGGATATTGGATCAGGAGATCTGTCTGAAGTCCTGCCTCTATTACTTCCTAGTCTGGGATACAGGATGGGTACTTAAGGGTTTCTGAGTTTGTTTCTTCATCAGTAAAATGAGGAAGTGAACTAGAAGACCTCTAAGATTCTTTCCAGCTCTCTTTCTATACCTCCATAATCCATGGAATCATATTAGGCCATCAATCTGCTTGCTCCATTCCAAATCTAAAATTCTATGATTTTAGACTTATGCTTGGTAGCCATATAGCTATATTTAGGATGCTTTACTTTTCTCAAGTATCTCAGCATCATGCTGTTTGTAGGAAACAGTTTAAAGTGGGATGGATGGTGAAGCAGAAATGTAGATGTTGGACTTACAGCCTTGTGGGAATGGACCAGATGAAGATGAATCAGGTTCCAAAGAGGCCCTTGAGGGCACTCAGTTTTAATATTATTAAACTTTTATGCAACACCCACAATGTGACAGGTATATGAGAAAGATAGAGACAGATAAAGGAAAAAGGTGATGCAATGTGAGCTTCCAATAAAATTGTGACATTTGTCTTCATTTTCCCTTGCAACTGATCTTTCTATGACTTCTTCCCATTTTGTAGAGACCCCGCCCACACACACACACCTGTATTCTCCAACAGAAAAACCTATGCTGTGTATTGATACTGTATTATTCTCTGCCTAGTGACTCTCTGAACTTGGTCTATGCTCCAAGGCAACAATCCATGCTGGTTTTCTCTGTAACCCCTTCCTCTATGAGTACTTAGTAACTCATCTTGCTTGTCATTTCCTCAATGTATAAGCACACAGTATCCTAATTTTGAATCTGATTATTCAAAATGTAACCAATTGTACTTCATAGTTTATGTGCTGCTACAAAAATTATTTTAGTACAGAACCTCACCTGAGGATTTTTTTTCTTGCGAGACTGCACTGATTCACACTGGGAGACATAGGGTTTGTTCTTGTTTGATTGAATGATAGAGTGAGTGACAGGAAACATGAGGAGCTGAATGAGTACTGAATCTGCCACATGAGTGATTGGGGCAAGTCACAAATTCTGGGCCTCAGTTCTCTTATAAGTTAAATATGGAGGATGAGGTTAGATGGCTCTTAATGTCTCTAGCTTCAAATCTATAATCAAATACACTTATTCTTCAATATCTGTTAATGTTTTTCAAGATTTCATGACCTGTCATATGTCACCTGACAGTGACCCTGTCAATGATATAGTTTCCAACTCTAGCTTTAAGGCATGGCAGAATGGTTAGTCATATAAGGCAAGTCATTCTCTTTCACTCTTAGCTTCAGGAAAGAGAAATTGACTAAATTTCCATAAATCATAGTTTTCTGACCTTTCTAGTCTCCATTGTTCAGTATCTTTTGTCTTTTATTTACCCATCTACTCCCACACAAGTTATGGGTTCATCCATCACTTCACATGATTGGGAAAGCACATCAGTCTTAATCCTTCTCTTGGTTCTATTTCTGATTCTCTAGATTTCATCACCATGCCTCAACTGCTTTCTCAATCTCATCCCAGAACATCTCTCAAGTTCCCATTCTTCCATTGGTAAGTTCCTTTCCAGCTCTCCATGCTGAAATGCAGCCATCCTATATTCTTCTCTTGACTCTCTAGAATTCAGCACCATGACTTTATGTGGGAACTAGCCCCTCCTCTTGAGCTTTATTATGCATAGTATTCTCCCATTAGACTATAAGTTCCTTGGGGTCAGGGACTGTCTTTATCTTTCCTGACTTCATATACCCAGTGCTTAACACAGTGCCTGGCACTAGTAACTGCTTCATAAATGCATGTTGACCGCTAACTGTCCATAGATCCTTTAATAGTAGATGAAACATTCAAGGTATACTCAAGGATTGAGTAATGAAAATTGCAAGTCATGCCATTGTAAAACAACCCCAAATAAAGGAAAGTGATTATATAGTTAAAACAAAACATCCAGAGCCCTTCCCATAAATCCCACTGATATGGTAATATTTTTTCCTCACACTTCCTAAAACAATCTGCTCCTTTGTGCCCATCACCACACTGCACATTGAATTATACTTAGCTGTGTATATGCCATATCCCCCTCATCTTTCTTTCCCTTTATATAGAATACAAGCCCCTCTAGGACAGGTAAGGCAACTAGACATCATAGTAGATAGAACACCAAAACTGAAGTCAAGAAGACTCAAGTTAAAATTTGACACCTCCTAGCTGTGTGCCTCTAGACAAGTCACTTAATCCTGTTTGCTTCAGTTTCCTTATCTGTAAAATGAATTGGAGAAAGACATGGCAAATCATTCCAGTATCTTTGCCAAGAAAACCCCAAATAGGATCAAAAAAGAGTTTTTAAGACAATAGAAAAAAAATGACTGAAAAACAGAAGTGGATACTGAGTCATTTTTTTTTCCTTTTTATTCCCAGTGCTTCTCATAGTGTCTTTCCCACAAGTGGACTCATGGGATTAATAGAGCTAGATCTTGAAGGGACCTTAAGATCATCTAATCAAACCACTTAAGTTTCATAAATGAGAAAACTAAGATATAGATATGTGATTCTACTTGTTCAAGGTCACACAAGTAAGAAGTAACAGAGCTACCATTTCAAATCCAGTCCACTGACTTCAACACTAAGGCTAGTACTCAATGGTGGTTGAATCTTGGCAGCAGTTCCCTCAGCCACCAATATCAAACCTGGCTGTCAGGGTCACAGCTCCCTTCAACTACTGAGTGAGGGAATCCAGGAGAACCTAATTGAACAAATAAAAAGCTGAAGCATTTCACCACTGTGACTAAATGCAGATCAGGGGGCTTCCCCGCCTTGACAAAGAATGGGCATAAGAGGGCATTAAGGTCTAGTGAGGATTTTCAGTAAAATGGAAGTAATCTATGAGTACCAGCCTGCAGGAAAGCTAGTAAGGATGAGAAATCAAAATGGAATGGGACTTTGTGGACAGTGAGGTTTTACTCCTTATGGAGAAACTTGCAACCTATGTGACTTTGGACCATTATAAATCACATTAATATTCATACTGGCTACAAGCCCCCAATCTATGATGGAAGGGGACACCCAAGGAATCAGAGTCATATGCAAAAGGACTATTCAATGCCAGAAATCAAATGAGAGAGAATGTGACAGTTTTATCAGCTTTCTCAAAACATGACCTTTCCTTTGACAGATAAGGTCTACTTGTCATAGGTCTGTGGTTGACCAGATAAGGGGACAGCCAGATGTTGCCTCCACTGTATGTGTTAATGGCCCTTGGCTTTTCCTCAGATCTGCCCCTCATACTAGAAATGATTTGATCTTCTCTAGATTAGCTTGAGAAAAGCCTGAATCACAATATCTAGTAGTAAGGCTGCTGGCAATACAGCACAACCTCCTTCCCACCCCACCCCATCCTCCCTCTACTCCAGTGTGATTTCAACAGCAAATGTTTTATTAAAAAGAAAAAGGAGGAGGGGAGGTAAGAGGTTATGCACACAGACGCGCTCAAGAATTTTAAGACTGAAAACTCCTTAGTGCTAAATAACTCAGAGCTTTGGCATTCCACTGGGTTTAAAGGCACTCTGGGAAGGGAGTATTTGGGGGATATTGAGACTACTTCAACAAATCTCCAATTTCAGTTAGATAGGATGACTTATAATGATATCTTGAAAATCTAGGTGATCCCTTATCAATTAATAACAATTCCCATGCCATTTTCTAATATGAAATTGGCAAATCACCTGAATTTTATCAGGATGTTTTTGTTGGTTTTTTATTTCACATGGGTCATTGATTGGAAAAGGTGAAAAAGACAAATTTATGCTTCAGTATTCCAGTAAACAGTATAGCCTCTCCAACAAGGGGGCATTCTTAATTGTGTGTGTGTGTGTGTGTGTGTGTGTGTGTGTGTGTGTGTGTCCCTTTGGCAGTATAGTGAAGTCAATGGACCTCTTCTTGAAATGAATATTTTAAAGTGTATAACATAAAATACATAGAGTTGGAAAAAACCAATTATAATCCCACTAGTAACAATACTTAGCATTTATAGAGTACTTTTCAATTTGCAAAATGTGCTACAAACATTAACTCATTTAATCCTTATGCTAACTTTGGGAGGTAAGTATCAATATCCCTATTTTATAGATGAGGAAACTGAGGCAATCAAAAAATATAGTTTGGAATTTAAAAAAAAAAGATTTACTGCTCTAAATTATTTTATCTAGGTCTTAGAACTGTTTCCTTCAGATTTACTATTATTGAAATTCAGTTGCTACTTTATTATCAGTATCCAAAAGAACAGAAGGAACAGAACTATTCTGAAGACATCTGGTCTTCTTCTCTTTATCACCAATTACAGCTACTCTCCTTTTTTATTTCTTTTACTCTCCTTTTTATTGTATCTCCTCAGTCCAAATTCTAGCCATTCACCAAAATATCAATCAGATCCTACCTCTTTCTCATAGGTTTCTTGAATCTCCTCCCTATCCCACCAATTGAAAGTGATATCTATCTTTCTTCAATTCATGTTTATTGTCAATCTTGTACAATCCATTAGCAACTTTTTATGGCTTAGAACCATAATTTATACCATTATCATTATTTAACTTATCCTTTGTTTCATAGGTTTCTCCACCTGTAAGCTTCCAGAAGGCAAGTGGATTCCATCTTTCTAAACTACATGGCACAAAGTAAGTATTTGTTGGATTTTATTAACTAACATAACCTTGTGTTCAGGTATTATCTCCAATTTCAATTTATTGTCAATCCTGTATAGTCCCTTAGCAACTTTTTTATGGCTTAGAACCATAATTTACATCATTATCATTATTTAACTTCTCCTTTGTTTTATAGGTTTCTCCAATTGTAAGCTTCCAGAGTGCAAGCAAAGGATTCCATCTTTCTAAACTTCATAGCATCAAGAAAGTATTTGTTGGTTTTTTATTAAGTCTCTAACACAACCTTGTGTTCAGGTATTATCTCCAATTTCAATTAAAAACAGAGCTGCTGGAACAAAATAAAATCACCAATAATGAGTTATCCATTAAAAGAAATAATAATAAAAGGCAATATGGTCCAGCATGAGCAAAGGAATTATGAGACCCAGATTGAAGCTTCCCATTTTGCTAAAGACTAACAGTACAAACTATATAACATCATTTAACCTTTCTGTGCTTCTCTTTGCCACTCCCCCTCCCAAATTGTAAGGAAAATATTTAATATCAGTTCCGGCTCTACCTCACAGGATAATCAAACATAAATGGTACAATAAGCTTGTGTGAGGATTAATTAGGTGAGCACTGTGGAGTACTCTGGGATCCTCGAGAAAAATGCTGTAATACAATTTATACAGGACTGTTATTATTTAAGAGAAATAGTTGAATCACCAAAAGCAAAGACCACAGTGTCGGAGGAGGGGAAAGGGAGGTTGCAGAAAGGGATGCAGTGAGGATAACTCAGGGCATCTGCCTAGGAAGCTCCATCCTGAGCATCTCAAGTCAGCAGAAAGTACCCACACAGGTGTCTAAACTCCCTTAAGGTTATCTCCTGTTTGTGAGCTGGGGAGTGACTGTGGAATACTCTCTTGGAGAGACTTTTTTATGTGCAAATCCCAGGAGTATTGCCTGTGTCTGGGGAGAGGTTATCAGGAAAAGATCAATGATGAAGGGCTGGCTCTGACACTATCAGTTCTTTGCCCTTTGTCTTTACTCTGTAAACAACCTGTTGGGATGGCAGATGAGGGCCTCCTGAAGAGGTTCTCCAGGACAGGCTTCTGGAGGGTCACTAGCACTCCAATCAGACAGTCAGAAACCCTTTGAATGATGCTTCAGGACTATCCTCTCTGTAGCCTCTCCTCTCCTTCCCCACCCTGACTCCATACCTGCCTGGCTGTCTTTGCTAGTCACATTTGCAGCACCCATCACTCCATTCTTTAAAACCTCCCATCTCCGTTTTGGAGAGAAAGACCGTTCAGAGTCTATTGAGACTTCCCTACTACTGCAGCTGTTGGGTACCAAGCCATTAAGCATTCTGAAGTGGGCTGAACTCCACTGGGAAAAATCCACATTCCCAAACCTGCTCTCCTCCCTCCCAACATTTCATAGAAGCCATTCCCTGCCCCCTTGCCCTCTCTCTCTCTTTCCATGGCCACTCTATAAGGCAGCAAAGCGTGCGCTCTGCTGCACAGCAGAAAGCAATTATGGGTATTGATAGGATTTCCGGACCATTCTGGTAGAATTGCCCAGTTCCGCACCTGATGCTACAAGACAACTTATTCAGGTGGAGAGAGAACTCAGAAAGCTTCTGGATTAAATAAATAAAAAATGCATGTAACAGCAATCCCTCAAGGAGGGCCATCTCCAGCTCCGGATCCCAAGAAATCTACTTAAGAATCACTCTCCCAGCTCCTGACGTCATCAGACTAGAACCCCTTCCCCCATTTCCCTTCCTTCTTTCAAGGAAATTCTCCAAACTACTACCCAGTTGCTGGGTTGGTTACCACAGGCATCATATGCCCTCAGGTAGTATGTTCAAGGAGTGGGCACATTTGGATGTGCACATGTGTGGAGAAAGATAGCTGCAGATACACTTGACTCCCCAATAAACCTTCTCTCTTCCTTATTGGTTTATGCTGACATAACACTGTCCCGGATACAGAAGGCCCTGAGTATACAGCTACAAGGGCAGCCTTTGATAATTACTACCTTATTTTTAAAAAAATCATTTGTTAATTTCCAGGACACCTAGCTCCCTGGGCTAGGGATAACACACACACACAGTTCTTTACAGAGGTGCCTGTTCAAGCATGTTAATAGTGCATTAGCTTGATTGTTAGTTAATATTTGGCTAAAGTCTATATACTCTGGATAAATATATACCACACAGAGGGCTGACAGGAGAACTCCTCTGGGCTCACAAGTTCATGTTCTCACTGAACAATTCAGTCTTCTCTAGCTAGCCCTGTGTATCGCCCAAGCACATTCTGTAACCAGCATGCTCTTTCAATTCACAGCACTTTGTGTCTGTTTGCATGAAGCTATGTGCCCAGGCGACCATGCATGAAAGTAACATGCAAATAAATATATGCAGGTCATTACAAGAATGGAGAGAGCTACTGGATCTGAGAATAAATACAATATTCCTTTCAGAACAGCAGAGCTGCCTGCTCATAGTCTCCAGTGCCTTGCCTGGTTTAACTCAATCAGTGGGACTTCCACCATCACCCCTGGAGAGAAGAATTCCTCTCTAATAAGATTCCCTCTTCAGATTTTTTTTTTCCTCTGGCTTTTCAGTGTGGAAGAGAGTAAAAGAGGAAGAGGGAAGGAAGCAAAGATAGATACTATACTAGCATACTAGGCAGCTACATGAACCGTAGGAATGGAGATCTATGTTCAACCTATGTTCTATTTATCCCATGCAGAATATGTCAAGGACCAAGAACAGGCAAATAGCCAGAGTCATCCCCCACGATTACTCAGTATGATGGGATTCTCTGAAGCTAATGAGAGTTGTTCTAACTTTGCAGACTTATCCAGGTAATAAGAACACAGTTTGGGAAGAATGCCCGGGGATCTGGCTGCCATGAAGCTACTGTGATTTAAAAAAAAAAAAATAGGACTAGATGTAGTTTAAACCAGGAAGCCTTCAGCCCGTCTTAGGACAGAAGAAAGCTAGGGGACCAAGAAGCACGGAATCCTTCCCTCTGCCTGCAACTGCTTGCAAATGCCCAAAGCAGCTTGCTTCCAGGGAGTAAATTGTCCCTTTATCAATCAACCCAGCACATGCAACCAAGCTTTCCCAGCAAAACACCACCAGAAAGCCATCAAATACAATACACGCTTGGTTACCTTGAATCCTTGCTGTATCAGCTGCTCCCAAGCCCCAGAGCTTCTGAGAGGAGATTCCTACCAGATTCCAGGGTTTTTTCAGCCCCGACCACATCTCCGGTGGCAGCTTTCCAAAGTTTTTATTTCATGATTTCACGTGCTTCCCCCTACTCCCCAAATTTGGAGGGGATGCGAATGCCTTCCTTTCAGAATGGGAAAGAGCACAGATAACCCTTTTCCAAATTTCTGTCTTCCCCTTGCTGTAGGTTCTGCTATACCTCCCGCCTGCTCTGTTGCAGCCGATTACCAAGAACTCCGGTAACCCAAAGCATGGTTAAGGAGTGCTTCTGGACTGGATCAGAAGGGTGAAGACAGGACGCAAGAAGCAATGACAGTACAGAGCCAGCCCCTTGGGGAGTCCTAGGTCCCTCTGCAGAGGAGAAATCCAAGAGCTCGCCTTCTTTTCCAACTCTAAAAAGCCTCTCACTCTCTCTTCTCCCAATTAGTGCTTTTCACTTGGGGAAAGGCAAGTCCACAGCCTTCAGCCGAGATCATGCTGCTAGCTGATTTGTTCCTGCCCTCTCTACACACAGCAGGTGCACCCACAGAGGTGGGTAACTAGTAGAGAGATCCCTCCGGTTTGAGGCACAACTAACCCAAGAGCCGGCTCTCGGCGATTTGATTCCAAGGCTGCCTATAGTCCTGAGTTCCCATGCTCCGACTCCGTACTCCGTACCTAAGCAGTGTCACCTGCAGACTCAGGCACCAGATGAGTGTCTTAAGATAACAATGCTTCCCTGCCTGCCTCCCTCTCTTCCTTATGCGCGGAGGTTGGCAGCCAATGAGATCCACGGTCACACTCCCTCCAGGTGCCGATTGGCTAGCAAGCTTTGCAGGAGGGAGGGCTCTGGATTTTACCGGCTGTCTCCTTGGGTTAGCTAGTAGGCTGGGGTAAGAGCTTGGCTAACCCTCCCAGATTTGCAGCAGGGACTTTCCAGTGGGATGGAAAAAGTGATGGACAGATGCCTGACTCGGGGTTGGGGTGGTGTAGGCAGCTTGGGACAAAAGAGGTGGAGTCAAAAAAAAAAAAAAAAAAAGGAAATTCAATGTTCTCTAATCTTCTTAAGAGTTACAATAACGCCTTGGTCACACTTATGTTGTTAACTTGAACTTCTGCATACAGAGGTCCGTTTCTGACTTTCTGAGTGGAGATGGACCATGCAATTGTTTTTTTTTTTTTTCCTCTTTCTCTTTAGCTCCTGAAATATCAAATATATTTACTGTAGCAATAAGGCCAAAGATGAAAGACATTTATTTCAAAACACTAACAAAAAAAAAGACTATAATGAACAGGAAGAAATAAAGAGGAGAGCCTATGAACTCCGGGAGATGGGGTTACAAAGCTTAGCAGCAGACTCAGAAAATTTGGATGGACAAAAGTAAGACAGAGATGTACCTCAAGTTAGTAAGAAAAAGCAAGTGAAGTGGAGGAATCTGAGGGTACTGGTATATTTATCTTCCTCCCAGGGACATATTAGAAAGGGAACCAGCACACACACACACACACACACACACACACACACACACACACACACCCCAAACACCTCTTGCTTTATTTCCTTCATATTTATGCAATGGGGGTTGGGGATGTGTGTGTGTGGGGGGGTGGAGATAGGGATCTCGTTCTCATTTTTTGTTTTTAAAGGCACACTGGAGAAATCGGAACAGCAGCCGCCTTGTTTCTCCTAAGCAGGTGCTGCTGCTGAGCCTGCGAATTTAGATAGAGAGGAGAAGAGGGGTGAAAAGGAAAGTGTGAGGAAAGAATATTAATTGTAACCAGGAAGGGCTAAATTATGAAGGGTTTTTATCGCATAATGAGGATGCAAAATAGAAAAATGTAGCCCCTACATTGCATATTGTGCTGTCAATGGGGAAGGTGGCCCTTGAAGAGAAAGCTTATCTACAGAGGATGAACTATGGGGATGAGCTTAGAGGATGCATAGTGCACATTGTGAAAGGGAAAGAATTTACTTTTCTTCTCTGAAGATCTTAATTTCATTCCTCCATTTATCTGAGTCATTACTCAAAACCCCTTAAAGAAGGGGAGAGACTCTCAATTTAGTTTTCATAAACAGGTCACCAACAGAGATTATTCTGCAATGGACTTATTTTTTTTAAAGAAGAGGATTATGCATTTTAGGGAATGCCACAGAATTATAAATCAAGGTGAACAAAAAAGTTCTGAGAAGTTTGATGTTTCAGAGAATTAGAGACAACAGGAAATTAAGCATCACATGCACACCTTTGCTCAAGCCTTATCACAAAATTCTACCTCTCCCAGTATGGGACAGTTACTGCTTTCACTCCCATCTTGTCCCCCAACAAATAGTCATAGAGTACCAGGGAAATGGTTGGCTGAGTAGTTTTTTTGGTAATTCAATACAGACCTAACAAAGAAATGGGGACTCCCAGCTTCTATTTTTCCTCTATACAGCATGCACAACTGCACTGAGGTATTTTCAGTATAGTATAGCAGGCAGAGGCTATGCTTAGAGTCTGAAGGCCTGAGTTCAAATACTGGTTCTGCCAATTTCTAGTTATGGGAATTTAGCCAAGTAATGTCACTTTTTTGAATCTATTTCCTCATTTATAAAATGAGAGAGTGGCATTATTTAATTGGTGAGACCATCTTCCATTCTAAATATGTATATTTCCTTTCCATAAACCTTGTAATGTCTAGGCTATTGTTTCTGTTTCTGTTTCTGTTGGTTAAATTTATAAGTTCCTAAAGGATAAGGACTATCTCATTTTTGTCCTTGCAACTTCAACACCTAGTAGGATATCTTGTACATCTAAACATGGAATAATTATTTAACTGAATTGAACTTAAAATGGAGGGAGCTGGATGTCATAATGCATACAGTGCCAATTTTAGATTATAGAAGATCTGAATTGAAATGTGGCCTTAAACATTTACTAGTTATGTGACCCTGGGCAAGTCACTTTTTCTCTGTTTATATCATTTTCCTCATGTACAAAATGGGGACAATAAACCTCCTAGGGTTTTTGTGAAGATCAAATAATGTAATAATTGTAAATTGCTTAGCATAGTGCCTGACATACAGTAAATGCCTTTTGCTATTCATTGTCATCATCATCAACATTTCCCTCTTAGTCAACTCTACTACATCTCTACACTAAGTGGAATCAGAGGACATGGATTCAAATTCAACCTCTAATATTTATAGGACATGAAAAAATCACTTAACATGCCAATGTTTCAGCATCTTCCTTTGTGAAATGAAGGGGTAAAATTACACACACACACACACACACACACACATTCTGAGATACATTTTCAGTCCAAAGGTCTAAGAAAAATGAAATTCCCTGAATTATTATCAAGCCAATAGTTTATGATAGAAGTCATACCTCTGTGGAGCCAACATATTATTGAGTATCTTATAGACAAAGTCTGGTGGAGATATGACTTGGAAGGAGGAATGAAATAGACTACTGACCTCAATTAAGAGAAAAATCATAGTCACAGGAAACAGAGATTTGGGAATAGCAACCAAGAACTTGAATAAAGAAACTATATTCTCATGTGCTCAAAATTGAAATCCCCTTTATCTATAATGTTATAAACCATTTTTGCTGTGCTATAAACATCAGAGGATAAGCACCATGAATAGGTCACTTACATTTCAAAAAAAAGCATTCAATAATTTATTTATTAGGAATTCTCCATAATTCTAAAAACTGGTCCCTCAAAATTAAAATAAAATTTTAAAACTGTTCCCAAAGGTGTAGAGTAAATCAACAAAATGTTGATAAACATTTATTAAGGATCTACTATCTTCCAGATACTGTGCTAAGTACTGGGGATACAAAAAGAGGCAAAGGCAATTTCTGCTCTTGAGGAGCTCACAGTCTAATGGAAGGGATGACAGGCAAATAACTATGTAAAATAAGATTCATACAAGATAAATTAGATATAATTAGCACAGGAAAAACACTAGAATTGTATGTAGAAGATACAAAGTCAAGTTAACAAACACTTATTAAATACTTACCATGCATAAATAACGTATTAACTATTGTAAGACAAATAAAAGTTAAAACAGAGTTCTTGCCCTCAAGGAGCTTACATTCCAACAGGGTACACAAACAGCAGTAACACTATTAATAACTTTCAATCTTTTTTCGAAGTAATAAGATTTAGGTTCACGAAATGTTACTTTAAAAATGATTGTATATAATTAAGTACTGCATCAGTGGTTCAGTCCATAGGTGCTGCAGGAATGTAAAGATTTCCCCCATTAGGGGAAAATTTCATGGAGAGGTTGAGATATGATCTGAGCTTTGAAGGCAGGTGCCACCTAAATGCTAAGAGGCAGTCCTGGAGAGGTCCATGGGTGCAATGAAAATAACACTGAATTGGGGATCCAAGGTACTTGGCTGAAAGCTTACTCTTGCCACTTGCCAACTGCATGATTATGAGCAGAATATTTAACTTCCCTGGACCTCAGTTTCCTTCCTTGTAAAATGAGTACTAACAGACATGTGAGGTTTCTTTCAGCAATAAATTTATAATCTTAAAAAAAAAGAGTTGACACTTTCCCAAGCAACAAGAATATGGTATTTTAAGGGAGTTCTTTATGTACATTATTCCCTTTATGTATATTATTGAGCCTCTCAACAACTACAAGAGGGAAGTATTACAGGCATTTTACAGATAAGGCAACTAAGGCACAGAAAAGGTATGTGATTTTTTTTATCATTATACTGCAAGTAAATATAAATAATAATTGACTCCCCTGGCTCCAGGTTTGGTCCTACTTTGACAAGTCAATAGAAGTGAAAGGTAATTAGATTGGAAGGGGTAAAATGATTCAGATTGTAAATAGATATACAATTGCTTTCATATAGAACTTTAATGTTTATAAAGTATTTTTCTCCCAATAGCCCAGTGAAATAAAACAACCATTGTTCTTTCAATTAGGAAATTGGAGATATGAATAATTATAGTATGTGATTTGTCCATAGTTATGACATGAAAATTCTGATATTCAAGAAATTTTAGATGTGGGACATAACTTTTATTTTCTGACTCTAAATCTAGTGCTGTTTATGTTAGTCAGATGCAGGGGGTACCTGGAAATAACATCTGTATAGAATAAATGGATGAATTTATTTCAACTGTCTTTTTCCATTCATTTTCAAAAAGTTGGGTAGAATTAGCCTAATGATTTGCCTACAGTATCAGTTCCTTTCCCTTAACCCTGTTCTTAAATCCTCCATTTCATCCAGAAGGAAATTTCTCAGGTTCTTTGTTTTCTACAATAATCCCCCTCTCTGTTCTAAACAGGACTATATTCAGTTCTAGAAATCAAATAACCTCAAAATGGCATGGTGTCTTCCTGTTTTATTTTACCAGTCCCTTTTTCTCACCAAGATATGAAACCATCCATAAAAATTCCAAGTAACAACTGATTCTAATTTGATACAGCTATTCATGAGAGGTAGTGGATAACAAGAATGAAAAACATTCCTACAATAGCAACATTTTGGTATAGCTGCTCTGTTACCCAAAGTACCCCGAAGAAAGAAATGGCAAATAAATGAAACAGACAGATAATCCCCCCCCCCATTGATGGTTGGCTGCTACACTACCTTTCTTCAAAGAAGCCCAAGGCACTTCAGAAAAATTATTGATGGGATACAACCTATGGGAGTGTGTGCACATATGTGACATTTCTACAGATCAGCTTTTGTTTATTTCAGATGTTTGGAAATAAATGCTTTATATTGTTGCTGTTAGAAGAATAAAAATGGATATCTGAAAGGTTGTCTTATTCAAAGTTATGCAGAGACTCAGAGCTAGCTCTGATAAAAATCCTTGGAAACCTAGTTCATTTTATTGGTGTTACTATACAGGACACTTTATCTTCCCCAAGGTATTTGGGGAATATTAGATGATTTACCAAACAATAAAATTTGTTCAGTACCTACTATGTCCCAGGCACAGTGCTAAGTGCTAGTGATATAAAAAGAAGCAAAAGACAATCCCTGATCTAAAGGAGATCACAATCTAATGGTGAAGACAACAAGTAAATATATACAAACAAATATATACTGACAAGTTATATACAAGATAGGAAACATTTAACAGAGGGAAGGCACTAGAATTAAGAGGGGTTAGGGAAGCTTTCCTTTGAAGATGGGATTCTAAAGGAAGCCAGGAAATTAAGTATGTGGAGATGGGGAGAGAGAGCATTCCAGACATGAGTGACAGGTAGGGAAAATACCAAGCACTGAGAAATAGAATGTTTTGCTCATGAAGCAGCCAGAAAGTTAATGGTACCAGGTCAAAGGGTATGGATTGGGGAGTATAGTGAAAGAAGTTTAGAAAGGGAAAAAAGGGATAGATTATGAAAGGCTTTGAATGCCAAACTGAGCTTTTTGTATTTGTTCTTGGCCAAATAGAGCATTTTATATTTCCTCCTGGAGAGAACAGGAAGCTACTAGCATTAATTGAGTAGGGAGAAGACATGATCAGACTGTGTTTTAGGGAAATCATTTTGGCGACTGAATGGAGGATAGATTGGAGTGGGCAGAAATATGAGGTAGGTAGACCCACCAGTAGTAGGTTACTGCAATCGTCCAGTTTAGAGGTGATGAGGGCCTTCATCAGAGTAGTGGCAGTGCCAGAGGAGAGAAGAAATGACACAAAAATGAAATTGACTGACCTTGGCAACAGATTCTGAATATGGTGAGTGAGCCAGGATGACAACTAAGTTGTGAGACTAGAGATGGAGAAAGTATAGTGCCCTGTACAGTAATAGGAGTGTGATATCTGAGGGAGAAAGATAATGAACTGTTTTTGGACGTGTTGAGTTTAAGATGTCTACTGGACAACCACTTCAAGATGTTTGAAAGGCTGTTGGAAATTTGAAATTGAAAGTCAGAAGAGAAGACAGGATAGGAGAGGTAAATTTAAGAATTGTCAGCATAGAGCAAAACAAGCAGAACCAGGAATATATTGTACACAATAACAGCAAGAATGTGTGATGATCAACTATGAAAGGCTTGGTTCTTCTCAGTGGTTCAGTGATCTGAAGCAATACCAGTAGACTTTGGATAGAAAATGCCATCTGCATTCAGAAAAAAGAACTAAGGAGACTGAATGTAAATCAACACATGCTATATTCATTTCTTTTTTCTTTTTTTCTCTCTCCCATGGTTTTTCCCTTTTGCTTTAATTTCTCTCTCACAACATGATTCACAAAGCAATGTTATTAAAATAAATAAACTTATTAGACTAAAAATTAATTAATTAATTAATTAAAAGAATTGTCAGCATAGCAATGGTAATTAAATCCAGGAGCTCATGGGATCACTAAATGAAAAAATAGAGAGGAAGAATCAAAGAGGACACCCATGGCTAAAGGACATGAATTGGATACCAAAGAAGACAGGGAAGGAATGGTCAGAGAGGTAAGAAGAAAACTAGATTAGAAAGTTGTCTCCAAAACCTAGAGAAGACAGTATCAAGTAGGAGAGACTGATCAAGGTGAAAGACTGCAGAGGGGTCACAGATGAGGATTGAGAAAAAAGTCACTTGATTTGGCCAGTTGAAACCATTGGTAATTTGGAAATCACAATTTCAGTTGACTGATAAAAGTGAAAGTCAAGTTGCAAGAGTTTAAAAAGAGAGTGAGAGCAACTTGGAGGCCCCTATTTTTGACAGTTCTCTCAAGTAATTTAGCCCCAGAGGTCTGAAGAAATAAAGGGTGATATCGGAGATGGAAAAAGCAAATGAGAGTGTTTTTTTCCAGGATGGGGGAAATATGGACATGTTTGTAGATAATAGGAAATGAACTAGTAGACAAGTAAAGAGATTGAAAATATATGATAAAGAGGGGATGCCTGCAGAAGAAATCTACTGGTGAAAAGAAAAGGAAGGGACTGCTGGATCAGATAGTGGAGTTAGTCTTGGTGAGGAATGAGGCCATCTCACCATGTCACAGAGATGTGAAAGAGAAGATAATGACAGAAGACTTTTGAGTGATATGAAAGGAGAAGAGGCACCTCATATTCCTTTATAATTCATTCCTTTATAATAAGAGGCAAGATAAGCTCTTTGAGGGCAATATTTTTTTTCTTTTTTTGGTCTTTGTGTCACCAAGCACTTAGTAAAGTGCCAGGTACATATTAGACACCTCATAAATATTTATTGACTGACATTGTATTGAAATGAGTAGCTTGGTATTATAAGGTTAGATCATCCTATCATATACTGAACCTGGAAAGAACTTTCACAGTGATCTACTAGCCCAGAGTGTTAAAATGGCTTGCTGAAGGTCACATAGCTAATAATAGTCAGACCCTAATAGTGAACCAAAGGCTTTGAACTCCAAAATCAGTGTTCTTTCCATTACTTCATGATTGGCTTTATCTGACAGACCTTTGAGGCTATTATTGTGATATACTTTGCCTTATTCCCTCCCTGCATATTCTGAAAAGTTTGCTCATTATGGCCTAAGGGATACAGCATTTGGATAACTCAGAGGAAAATTGAGAGATGTTCTTGATATCTACTCTTTCCAAGGTTGAAATTTTGTTTCAATCCCCCCAACTTGTTATCATTGTTGCCATCACTGCCAAATCATATAGCACTTCTGCCAAGATAAAAGGTTTTTTTGTTATGTTTTTTGTTCTGTTTTTACCAGAATTATTTTTCCAGCATTCAATCCATCCAACAAACAACTTTCCACTTCCCATCAGAAGTTTTGTAGAACATCATATCTTCCTGGAATAAGCTGATCACCTAAAATCTCTTCACCATTATGCAGACTGATCCAATTTTTGGATACTCCATGCTTTCTCAACCACTAACTTGTATCTCCCCTCTGATTGGAGATGGGAATAGTAGAGTAATAAACTCCCAAAACTTTCTATTGTAAAGGCCTCAGAATTTTGAAGATATCTGTGTTTTCCATTAGCAACTGCTTGGCTTCCACTCAGAGGAGGAGGGTTCCTTCTGGTTCCTGCCCCTTTTCCCTCCCTATTAAGCTTCCTGTTTTCTGTAGGTTTTTTTTTCCCTCTATTATTATTGCAAGATCTTTTTAGGACAGGCACTTTTTTGTTTGTTTGTTTGTTTTTTCTTATTTGAATCCATAACTCTTAGTGCAGTACCTGGAACACAGTAGACATTTAATAAATGCTTATTGAGTTAAATTCAGTGATAGGGTACAATTTCCTTTATGGTCCTAAAATTAATAACCAATTCCCTCCTTCTCTATAGGTAGTTCACTGGATAAATACATTTACCTGCCATCTACATATGTGAAAAATGTCACCTAAAGAGATCCCCAGTATTAAATCTTGAGCCAACGATGGAATATTTGTAAGATGAACAGCATTTGTTCACAGTGCAAACAAAATGAAACCCATCTCTAATAATCTAATAACAGAATGAAAGAGCTTTCGAAAAATGGGACATTTTTCAAGCTCCTGAGGGATTGTGAGTGTCACTTACCTTCTGAGGGGCTGAGTGTAGGGAGCTGCATTATCTAAGTATTTGGAGAGCACTTTTGCTAGTGACTGACTACAGCTTAAGTAATAATTCATTTGTATGTTAGATGCCAACATACTCAATATGTTAAAAATATTTTAATATGTCTGTCATTCTTTTGAAAAAGGAAGGCTACCTAAGATTAATGGAAATTAATCTTATGTAGATGATTTCTCCTCCATACTTGCTAAATATCTTATGCTTGTAATTATAAGGAGGATGTTGAGTTATTATGCACACACACAACTACACGCACTCAAATATTTCTTTCTGATTTAATATTAGAGGGTTGAAAACTCTACTTTTTGTTCCTTTTTCCCTCTCAGATAGATTTTTAAAAATCTTTTTCTCTATTGCACATTGGCAACCTTAGTGTACTTACATTTCTTTTCCTGTCAAAAGTATAACTTCTGGCACCTATACCATACCAAACAATCACCTGTGTATATAGTTTCTCTTAAAAAAAAAAATTGAAACAGAGTTGAGGTAGGCAAACCTGTAGGGCAAAACTCCAGTCTATTATTTTGCTTCACACATTAAGGCTTGCTTTGGGTACCTGAGTAAGAGTCACAGCGCCCTCCAAATTCCTTTAAAATGTTCTCCCAAACAATGTTAAATACAGTCTCATTCTCCCTTTTTTTCTCTATGCCCTTCTCCCCAGTAACCATGTCCAACTGTTGGAGCAGAAATGACAAGAATGGTTAGTTAGTGATAGGAGGAATGTTTAAACACTAAAATAAACTGGAGAGGGTCATCAGAAATAATATTCATGGTTCATTTCCAAAATGTCCTTTAAGGAGTGTGTGTGTGTGTGTGTGTGTGTGTGTGTGTGTGTGTGTGTGTGTGTGTGTTTCTGTGCTTGCGCGCTTCTCCTCCACCTAGTCCACTGAGCCATCTGAATGATGCCAGGGGAAGATTTTGCATTGCAAAGTCTGATTGGAAAAAAAAAAAAAAAGCACCAATTCAGGTAGTTAATAGCGGAGTGGGTGCGAGAGCTGGGGAGATGTGAAGGAGAAGGAGCAGCCCAAGCCGCCAGCTCGGGGGCTGACCTGATTCTCTGAAATCCTTAGCTCGCTTTCTCTTTCCTCCCGCCTGCCTTCCCCCTTTCGGGTTTTGCTGTCCCCCCGTGTTTTCCCTTTTTAGTGCTCGCAGCCCTGAAAACAAAGAAATCCGGCTCTGGGTGCATCAGGGCTCAGGCGGTGAGTGCACCTCACCCGGAAGGCAAGCGGGCTGCAGCTTCCCTATCCCTGGACCAAGGCTTTCCCCGCTCGGGGTCCACATCTCCTCCTCAAACCCCCACCCACCTCCCCTCCCTCCCTCTATCCCTCCCTTCGCTTCCCTTCCTCCCCCACCATCTCAGCACTGGGAGGAAGGCGAACGACGCTCAAGATGGCTTTAGCCCGGCTCTGTGCCTTGCTCGCCTGCTGCTGGATGCCGGCGGCTGTGCTGGCTACCGCCGCCGCTGCCGCGGCCGGCGGAGGAGGAGGAGGAGACGGGGACCCATCCAAGGAGCTGGAGTGCAAGCTGAAAAGCATCACAGTGTCGGCGCTGCCCTTCCTGCGGGAGAACGACCTCAGCATCATGCACAGCCCCTCGGCCTCAGAGCCCAAGCTCCTGTTCTCGGTGCGCAATGACTTCCCCGGGGAAATGGTGGTTGTGGACGACCTGGAAAACACAGAACTCCCCTACTTCGTGCTGGGTGAGTCCCCGGGGAGGCCCCCTTCCTCCCAGCCCCCACTCTCGCTCTATACATATACACACCGATGCGCGCACACACACACACACAAACATACACACAAGCACACACACACATACACACACACCCACACGCTTGCTAGCTCACTGCAACCTCCTCCCCACCACATTGCTACCTTAATAGATTTAATAGATCCGCCCCGACACTGTCTTCTCCACACCCATATGCAACATAGAATCGCCTACACATAAGAGCTTTTCCTACCTGCAACCAGAACACTCTTTCCCTCCAATAACAGCTCCTTCTGCCCTCACTTGCACCTCTTCTCCTCAAAGGACCCATATTCGGAGTCTTCATATAGCCAACTTCCAGCACTGCGACCTGTCTGGATAGGTGGCTACAGGCAGGGCATTTCCTGTATGCCCCATGGCATCAGATCACCCAGAGCCCCTTTCCCGACACTCCCTAGCTACCAATGTCTCTACCTCTCCACCAATTCACACCTGCACGAGATTTCTTGAGTGTGTCCCAAACCTTGCTGTTCTTCATCACTTTAGCAAAAATCTACAGGCCAAACTCAACCAGACAAGATTACTCTTTGCTTTGCTTCTCAGAAGCCCTCGCCCTTTTATTGCCATGTGATCACAGTCTTGCTTCCATTCCCTTAGCTGTAGCTTTCTTTATCCTGGTTTTCCATTTGAACCTCCAGTTCCAAATGTCCAGTCTTCAAAACGGACCTGACCCATCCAATTATAATCTGTTGATGACTACCTCTTCACACGCTTTCATAACCCTAAGCTACATCAACAATTCAAATAAGCTGATTTTTTTTTGTACCACATGCTAACATAGGCATAAATTTTAGTTTTCCTATATGCTAAATGAACCTAAGTGAAGAGCAGAATGAAATATTGATTTATACTCATTCTTTTTCCTGTTGATCACATCCCACTCCACCCCGGTCTCTCAGCCTACAAAACTTGCTCATACAAAGACACATCAGCAATATCTCTTTAACCTCTTTCCCAACATCCATCACATTTGTATGGACTTCAACAATATTTGCAACTTGTTAGGCCATTTTGAATAGGGTCACAAAAAAAAAAAAAACAGAATCCTGTTTATGTGACTCATTTAACTAAAATGACTACAACTTTGTCTTTCTCCTCATTAGGCTACATGCCTGTCATCCCTATCCACACTAGGCAACATCCTGTCATTTTTCAATCCAAGTGAAAATTCCAATAATGTAGTATCCCCATTCTTATTAAATCTAAGGGGAAAAAAAATCAAAATTCTTCACAGTGTAAGCTCCCAACTCACAGAAAACACTAAATATCCCACAGACTGCTTCCATGGTATAAGGACCTTCCCAGCCAAAGTTCATTCTGTATGAACATGCCTCGTAAGTTGGCCCCATGTAAGCAGTGAGGCACACTGTATGCTTCTTTGCACCTCCCACTCCCACTCCTATCTCTAAAGGCACCTTTATTTCCAAAATGGCAAATCACATTCATGAAAACCATATGGAATATGGGGGAGTACAACTTTTATTTCCTGGATGAAAGGCAGTGATCTTATAAATTGCCAAGACTTTCAAAGAGTTGGATTTCAAGCTCTCAGGTTCAGCATGGTGGGGAACAATTTGGTCCAACCAAATCTCTTTTCTGGTATTTTTTGGTTTTAATGGGGGAAAAGTTGGGTTATAGCTTGCAATGGAAACCGTGTAGAGTCATCTGTCTTTGAACCCAGTCTGATTCGTACTGAGTATTGAGTTGCAGGAGTAATTAAATGGGTATTTGTGACTCTGGCAACAGCATGATGAGGTGCAGGTGTATCAGTTCATTACATTATATGGCATGTGGTGGAGGAAATGGGGGAGCAATAATGTGTATGCAGAGTTTCTACTCTTGGCTGAGCACTTTAGTGTTAACTGCGCTTGAAGTAGGCCTGGGACATTTTGTGAAAGGAAGGAGCCAGGGTGACTGGGGTTCAGAATGATTATTCCTGAATCCCAAAGCCAAAGCCTAAGACCACGAACTGCCAACCAGGATCTCTAGTATATGATGAAAGGTTAGATGCAAGAAAATGGGTTCTCTTAACCTCTGTACAATGCTGCTCACTGTAGAGGCCTGATGGAGTAGCTATGGTAACCTGCTCTCCTAGCCTTTATACCACTCCTCTTTCATGTCAAGGCTGGTTATACTTGTTGGAAAACACCCATTTCTTTTTCTCTTCCCTAAAAGTCAATAATATGCCTTCTTGTGGATGGAGGTGCCAACATCCATCATACTGGGTTTGATATTTTACACAGGGCATAAGTCATCATGTGAGATGGGAGTGTGTTAATTCGAAAATTTAGACCCTTTCGCCCTGGCAAATACCAGAGGGGCAAGAAGGGTTATATATTGCTTCATTTTGAGGAATTGCCTGCCTGAACCACTGATCTTTGGTTAGTTTTCTGCAACTATTAGAAGAATTCAAATCAAAAAGTAAGTTATTTATTGAAAGCCCACTTTCTAATAATGATGTGCCAGGTTCTCTGACATATACAGACAATAAGGCATGAACTCTTGTTCTCAAGAGGCTTATAATCTAGTTGGGACAGATAGGACTGACACATGTGAAGCAAGATACCAATCAAAAACAAGCAGATTCCTTTTCAACACTTCAAAAGATCTGTGATTTTATCCTATTCCATCAAGGCAAATTCCAAGCTCTCTATGCCTCTGTATCTTATTCAATAATTTTCATGAATTTCTGTGGTAAAAATCTGACTTCTATTCAATAAGAATTAATTAAATGAAAACCGTATTCTTGGTTTTATATATTGATTTGTTGTCTTCCCCACTTAGATTGTGAGTTCCTTGAGAGCAGGCACTGTCTTCCTTCTATTTGTCCACAGGGCTTAGCACAGTATCTGGTATATAGTAAATAATTAACAAATGATTAATGATTTATTGATTGAGCAATATAAAGATTAAAAAATGTCCCTGTCTACAAGAAGTTTCCCTCTAAGATTATGTTCCATTGACCATATATAAACACCTTGTTTGTATGCAATTGTTGATGTATTTTTCTCTTTTCCATTATCCCCACTGGAATGAGAGTTCCTTGAGGACAGGGATCAGCCTATTTAGTATGCAGCAAAAACTTAACTCATGCTAATTATTAATAGATAGATTTGATTGAAATAAGGAGACCAAGAAAGGCTTCCTCTAAGAGACAGTGCCTGAATTGTTCTTTGAAGGAAGATAAGAATTCTGGAAGGTGGAGGTGAGAAAATAATGCAACTTCAGTATAGGGCACAGTTAATAGAAAAGTACAAAAGGAGAGATATTAAAGGCTGAATTCTAGGAACAGCTAATAGGTAGGTCCAGGTCCATTGGGCTAGGACCTTGATTGGGTGAAAGACAATGATAACTTTTATCATTTTATTGGTAAGGAATTGATGAGTTAAAAAACAAACAAACAAACAAACAAACTCAATTATCAAAGCAGGGAGGAAACCAAATGCCTGGTCTGTTCTCAGAGCATTTCCACCATAATTTTTGGTATATTCAAGTTTGAGCAATCAGATTACCTAAAGTCATAAACATACTATTATGAAATAATGGACTAAAATTTTAAGGCAGAAAGTCTATATGTATCCAGTTATATGGTATAGATTATATAGGAGAAGATTATAGGGGAAAGGCATTAATATTCCTGAAAAAGTGAGATTTGACATGGGTCTTGTGGAATGAGTGGAGAGGAAGGAGGGAACTTAAGATGGAATCTAGGTAGTGTACTAGATAGAGAGCTGCACCTGGAGTCAGGAAGAACTGAGTTTAAATCCAGCTTCAGACAATTTTTAACTCACTGTCCCTGGTTAAAATACTTTAAGCCCTGTCTGCCTCAGTTTCCTTAATTATAAAATGGAGATAATAAGAGCACTTATTTCCCAGTATTGTTGTGAATATAAAATAAGATAATTGTAAAAAATTTTGCAAACCTTAAAGTTCTCCCTAACCTAGCTATTATTAAACTGGAGGAAACCATTGAAGGAAAGATAGAGATAGACATAAGCAGAAGCCTTAGATATATGTGGGATACTGAAGACACTGACTGGGCTAAAGGAAAGGATTCATAATTTCCTAGATTAAGGAAGGGGTCAGGCTAAATAATTCAGACAAGCACCATTGAAGAGGTGTTTTTTTGTTGTTGTTGTTTGTTTTTTTCCCCCATGTTTACCCCATTCTCTGGGAAACATTCACCAAGATCATCTTAAGTCTAGTTTTCTTGGTTCAGTCCTAGACCTGATCCTTAGTCCTGGAATGAAAAGCCTCTGTTTTCCTGTTTATTCTTTGTGAAAGGATGACTGTTTACAAAAGATCTTACATTGTAAAAAAAATTAAGCTAATTGAAAGCAAGTCACTTAGTGATCACTCAAATTGAATTTAGGAGAAAACTTTCTTTATTGTTCCCCTTCTGCTACACCTGTTTCCTATACATGTCTTTGGGGTGCTTTGTATTTTTTACTTTGAACATTCACCACTGTCCCTAGTTATTTCAAGAGACATTAAAAAAGTAAAAAATAAATTCTCAATACAAAGGTAATCGTGTTCTGCTTTCATTTTGAAGAACTTAACAGAGTTGGTTACAAAAAAAGCAACTATATAAATAAAAGCTGTTACAATTTTAAGAATTTGTAAAATTGCCGTGAAGTCTGGAGGAACTGAGTTCAAATGTGATTTTAGACACTTAACACTTCCTAACTGTGTGACCCTGGGCAAGTTCCTTAACCCCAATTGCTTCAGCAAACAACAACAAAAAAAAGAATTTGTAAAATTTTTAATTTTAATTTTTTCTAGTTTTGGTGCTAGAGTAATATTTATATGTCAAACAGGTAGAGTATTTATTAAGGGATTAATGTATGCCAGGAACTGTAATTAATACTAGAGATACAATTATGAGCACAAAAAAAATCTTTACTTTTAAGTATTTTACTTTATATTCTAATGAAAGAAGATAACATATAACCAGAAAGTGGAAAGGAGGTGGTCAATAGTATAAAGAAAAAGCCAGAGAGTTGAGTGAGGAGTGAAACAAATTATGTAATATAAGATTGGAGGTTTAATTTGGAGTATGTCTTCAGTTCTCTCCCCCAATATTAGGATAATTTAGACTCAAATCTGAATCACAGCTTTTTTTGGGGGGGAGGGAGCTTTTTCTCTACTCCACTGTTCTCTGTTGTTTTCTCTCCTGTTTCTGGTGAAGAAAGAACATTGTATCTTTGTGGGACCAAGGAAAAAGTACTTGTTTTGGAAATGGAGGATTGGGTTCATGTCATCATGTCTTTGCTTATGTCAATATTACCCATGTACCCCTTCCCCCACCCCACCTTCTTTCTCACCTTAGTTTCTTCAACTATATGATAAAGAGATTAGATTAGGTAAATTCTAAACTCCCTTAATCTCTAAGATCCTATGTTCTCCTCTGAATTTTACCTACCTATGTTGTTCCCTATTGCTCTTGTTTATTATCTTTATATTTTTCTGATTTAATGTTTTATTTTTCTCAGTTACATGTAAGACAATTTTTTTTACATTTGTTTGTAAAACTTTGACTTCCAGATTGTTTCCCTTCTTCCCTCCCCACCCTCACTCCCATGTGAAGTTATGTAAAACATTTCGATAAGAATCATGTTGAGAAAGAAAACATAAATTTCCTTCTACCTCCCCAAAATAAAATCCTCAAAAATAATAAAGTAAAAAAAATATGCTTCAATCCATATTCAGACACAATTAGTTCTTTTCTGGGAATGGATAGCATTTTTCAGCATAAGTCCTTCAGAGCAGTTTTTGATTCTTGTGTTGCTGAGAAAAGAAAAATCATTCATAGATGATCATCCTACAATATCGCTATTGCTTTGTATACAATGCATTTTATTTCACATGAGTTCATAGAGAACCTTCCAGGTTTTTTTTTTGAGAGCTTCCTGCTCATTGTTTATTATAGAACAATAACCCCCATTCTATTCTTTCTCTCCTTTCACTCTGTCCTTCCTCAAATGTTTGCTTCTGAACACCCCCTCTACCAATATCTCCCTTTTATCACCCTTCCCCTTCTCATATGCCCTTTTCCTCTTTTATTTCCATAGGGCAAGCTAGATTTCTATACCCATATTGAGTGCATTTTATTTCCTCTTTAAGCCAATTCTGCTGAGAGTTATATTTATTCACTCCCCTTTCCCTTCTCTTATTCCCTTCCTTGTTAAAAGGTTTTTTCTTGCTTCTTTAATGATAGATAATTTATACAATTACACCTTTCCCTTTCCTTTTCTCAAAGGACCTTTCTCTTTCACTTTTTAATTTTATTTTTTAGATATTATCCCTTAATATAAAACTCAAATTTGTGTCCTCTGTGTCTATATGCTCTTTCTAACTGCCTTACTAATGAGAAAGTTCTTCTGAGTTGTAAGTCATCCTCCAATGTAAGAATGTAAACAGATTAACCTTATTAAGTCCCTTATAATTTCCCTTTCCTTATTACCCCTTTATGCTTTTCCTGAGTTCTATATTTGAAAGTCAAATTTTCTATATAGTTCAGATCTTTTCACCGTGAATGCTTAGAAGTCCTCTATTTCATTAAATATCCACCTTTTCCCCTGTAAGATTATATACCATTTTGTTGATTAAACTGATTCTTGATTGTAATTTCAGCTCCATTGCTCTCTGGAATATCATATCCCATGTGCTCCAATTCTTTAATGTAGAAGCTGCTAAATCTTATGTTATCCTGACTGTGACGGCACTATACTTGAATTGTTTCTTTCTGGATGCTTGCAATATTTTCTCTGTGACCTGAAAGTTCTGGAATTTGGCCATAATATTCCTGGTGGTTTTCATCTTTTGACTCTCTCAGGAGGTGATAGGTGGATTTTTTAATTTCTATTTTACCCTCTGGTTCTATAATATCAGGACAGTTTTTATTGATAATTTCTTGAAAGATATTGTGTAAGTTCTTTTTTGATCAAGCTTTCAAGTAGACCAATAATTTTTAAATTCTCTCTCCTGGATCTATTTTCTATGTCAATTGCTTTTCCAATGAGATGAGATATTTCTCATTGTTTTCTTTTTTTTTTTTTACTCTTTAGGTTTTGTTTTCTTTTTTCTTGATTTCTCATAAAATCATTAGTTTCCTCTATTTTTCCAATTTTTTTCTTTTTTGATTAATACCTTTTATTGTCAAAATATATGTATGAATAATTCTCAAAATTCACCGTTGCAAAACCTTGTGTTCCAAATTTTTCCCCTCTCTTCCCTTACTCCCTTCCCTAGAGAGCAAGTAATCCAATATATATTAAACATGGCCATCAATTCAATTTTTTAAGGAATTATTTTCCTTGGTGAGTTTTTGTACCTCATTTCCTACTTGGCCAATTTTGCTGCTTAAGGCATTCTCCTCATTGGCTTTTTTGTATCCTTTTGCATTACTCTCATTTCTTTTCCCATTTCCCCCCTTATCTTTTTTACTTAATTTTCAAAATCCCTTTTAAAATTCCTGTCTTCCCTGGCCTGAGACTAATTTTTATTTTTCTTGGAGGTTTTGGATGTAGGAGTTTTGACTTTGTTATCTTCTTTTGAGTGTGTGTTTTGATTTTCCTTATCAACATAAGCACTTTTTATGGTCAGAATCTTTTTTCTGTTTGCTCATTTCCCCAGTCTATTACTTGAACTTTTAACTCTTTATTAAAGTAGGGCTCTTTTTCCAGGGCAGAGAGTGCAATGTTCCATGCTTTAGGGATTTTGTGCAGTTGTTTTCAGAGATTCTTCTAGATACCAGTAAGTTTGCAGTTCTTCCAAGGTGCTATGATCCAAAGAAAAGTATGTTTACTATTCTCTTGGCCTATACTCTAGTCTATGAGTAACTACAGAGCTCTTGTCCATTCTGGAACTATGAGGAGGTGCTCTGTTCTGCTGTGGCTGTAAGTTCTAATGTATTAGTACTCTTCCTCACCCTGGGACTGTGGGCCAGAGCTGCATCTGTATCTGATTATGAGCAAAGCAACAGAGACCTGTCTCAGTGCTAGCAAAGAGACTCTTGTAACCCTCTTCTAACTGACTGTTCAGCCCCCTTTCCATGTGTTGAGACCTCTAGAAGCTGCCACCACTGCTACTACTGCTGCTGCCACCACTGATGATTCAGTGGCTTCCAAGAACCATTCCTGGCTTGCTGGAGTTCTTTTTACACCCTACTGTGGTGAATCTTTCCTGATGACTTTTCAAATTGTCCTTGGTGTCTGTGGGCTGAGAGGTCTAGAAACTACCACTGCTGCCACTGATGCAGAGTCTCCAAGGTTTGTTCCTACTTTACTGGTGCTGAGCCTGTGATGACATGGCCTGTGCTGGACTGCACTGCATTCTTACTTTGGTGCTATAGATCTTTTATGCTTACCTTATAAGTTGTCTTTGGCTGGAAAGACATTCCACTCTTTATTTTAGTGGGTCCTCACACTCTAAAATTCATTTAGATTCATTTAAAAATATTTGGAGGGTTTGGGGTGAAAGTTGGGTAAGTCACTGCCTCTGCACCTTCTCTTCATTGTGCCTTTCTCAGTCCCCTTTATTCTTGAGGAGAATTTGGGAGCTTTAAATGAAAGATAGATTAATACAAGGGAAAGATTTTTGTACAAACAAAACCAATGCAGACAATGTTAGAAGGGAATTAGAAAACTGGAAAAAATTTACATCTAAGGGTTCTGATAAGACTCATTCCTAAAATATATGGAGAATTCACTCAAGTTTTAAGAATACATATCATTCTTTAGTTGTTAAATGGTCGAAGGATATGAGCAGACAATTTTCAGACAAAGAAATTAAAACCATTTCTAGTCACATGAAAAAGTGCTCTAAATCACTATTGATCAGAGAAATGCAAATTAAGACAACTTTGAGGTACCACTATATACTGCTTAGGTTGACCAAGATGAAAAGGTAATGATTAAAATTGGAAAAAAAGGAAAAGGTAATGATAAATGTTGGAGGGGATGTAGGAAAACTGGGACACTAATACATTGTTGCTGGAATTATGACTTGATCCACCCATTCTGGAGAATAATTTGGAACCATGACCAAAGGGCTATCAAACTGTGCATACCCATTGATCCAGCAGTGACTCTAATGAATCTGTAACCCAAAGAGATTATAAAAAAGATTTATAAAAAAGGGAAAAGAACACATGTGCAAAGATGTTTGTAGCAGTCCTTTTGTAGTGGCAAGGAACTGAAAACTGAGTAGATGCCAATCAATTGAGTAATGGCTGAATGAGTTATAGTGTAAAATTGTCATGGTTTATTATTGTTCTATAAGAAATGATTAGCAGGATGATTTCAGAAAGACCTGGAGACACATATATGAACTGATGCTAAGTGAAGTGAGTAGAACTGAGCATAGCAACATGAAGATTATGTGATGATCAACTGATAGATGTCGCTCTTTTCGACAATGAGGTGATTCAGGTAAATTCCAATAGACTTATGATGGAAAGAGCCATCTGTATCCTGAAAGAGGACTGTGGGGATTGAGTGTGGATCACAGAATAGTATTTTCATCTTTTTTGTCATTGCTTGCTTGCTTTTTATTTTCTTTCTCATTTTTTTCCTTTCTGGTCTCATTTTTCTTGTGCAGCATAATAAATGTAGAAATATACATAGAAAAATTGACCCTTTTTTTTGGCTGAGGCAATTGGGGTTAAGTCACTTGCCCAGGGTCACACATCTAGGAAGTGTTAAGTGTCTAAGACCAGATTTGAACTCAGGTCCTCCTGATTTCAGGGCTGGTGCTCTATCCATTGCACCACCTAGCTGCCCTGAAAAATTGCCTATGTTTAACATATATTGGATTGCTGTTTAGGGGAGTGATTGGAGGGAAGGAAGGGAGAAAAATTCAGAAGACAAAGTTTTGCAAAGGTGAATGTTGAAAACTCTCTTCGTATTTAGTTTGAAAGTAAAAAGCTATTATTTTTAAAGATAGAAAGAAAAGAAAAAATTAAAAAGATTTGCCAGAAGTGGAGGTGGTATTTGTAATAGTGTCTGTCTTATCAGGTGTCTAAGTCTAAGGAAATTTTCTGACTGTGAGATAGCATAGTGTAGGGATTAGACACAGGTGAACTCAGATTCAGGAAGAGCTGAATTAAATAATAACCTTACTTCAAATGCTTATTAGAAATGTGGGACTGAGCAAATTACTTCACTTCTTGGATCCTCAGTTTCCTCAGCTATACAATTAAGGGGTTGGACTAGATTGCTTCTGAGGAACTTTTCATGTCTGTATCTGTGATCCTATGATATTTCAATTGCATGATTCTTGGTCACTAGGCAATGACCTGTCTCTTCCAGATCCTTATTCCTCCTCATTATGATACTCAGCATGTCCTGATGATTCCTATTCTTCCCTTAATACAGATAGTAGATTATGATAAAGTGATGCTTATATGGAAATAAAAAATTCTACTCTGTGCCTGGCTTGGTATTAAAATAAAATAGCCTTAGCCTTCTAGGTATTTGCATTCTATAAGGCAGACAACAACGTATGTCCGTGTATACATCCATATCACTCATTTTTCAGTAATGGGAGTGGGGATGGGGAATTAGCAGGACAGAAAGACTCCTTTTCTTTCATTGCCTTATTGCTATCTAGTGAGAGTCTAGTTCTGTTTTTAACAAGAATAAAATAAAACCAAAAATTCTAATATTATTAAGGGTTAATTACTTAGAAATGGAAAACCTTTTACTAATTCTTTCTGAACTCTGCATTTATTCTTTTCTTCATTAAGGATGATATAGTGAGTGCTCCCAAATTCTTCCACTATTTCCTTTCTAATACTTTCTAATACATCTGTACTTTCAATAGTTGTGCCACTGGCCCTTCTATAATTCTCATTATACTGTTCTCATCTTTACTGGATGTCCTGTTCAGAGCTTACTATTTTGAGATAGGAGTTCTCTTAGGGACTATGGGACTCTGAGGATACTGTCTTACAATCTAAGACATCCTTCATTGCTCTGCATATGAATCCCTCTATCCCTTTTTTTATTTTTTATTTTTTTAATTTTTATAATATTTTATTTTCCCCAATTACATGTCAAGACAATTTTTAACATTCATTTTTAAAAAATTTTGAGTCTGAAATTTTTCTTGCCTCCTCTCTCCCCTCTCTCTTCCAAAAATGTTAGGCAATTTGATATAGGTTACATGTAAAACATATTTGCATATTAGGCACAATTGTGAAAAAAGAAACATATCAAAAAAAACCATGAAAAAGAATCAATTGGAAAAAACATGTTTTGACATGCATTGAGTCCATCAATTCTTTTTTTTTTTGACCTTGTGTCTTTTTTTTTCTTTTCTTTTATTTTATTTGCATAACATATGTGTGGGTAATTCTTCAACAATAACCCTTACATAACTTTCCGTTACAAATTTTTCCCCCCAACTCCCCACCCCTCCCCTAGATGGCAGAATATCCACTACATGTTAATTATGTTAAAATATTGGCAAATCGAATATATGTATACATATTTCCAAACTTATCATTGTTGTGCAAGAAAAATCTTATCTACACAAACGATACATCAGATAAAGGAAACACAATGTAAGCAAACATCAATCAAGGAGTATGAGAATGTTATGTTGTGGTCCACATTTCACATCCCTCTCTCTGGGTGTATATGGCTTTCTTCAGTGAACAATTGGAGGTGGTTTGAAACATTTCATTGTGGAAGAGAGCCATGTCCATCAGAATTGATCATCATATAGTACTGTTGTTGCTGTGTATAATGATCTCCTGGTTCTGCTCATTTCACTCAGCATCAGTTCATGTAAGTCTCTCCAGGCCTCTCTGAAATCATCTTGCTGGTCATTTCTTACAGAACAATA
>JAJPUD010001518.1:213518-259552 GCA_023553655.1 Myrmecobius fasciatus | reverse complement strand
GTTTTCTTATTTTCAATTTTATTGATCTCCCCTTTAATTTTCAGAATTTCCAATTTGGTATTTAATTGAGGGTTTTAAATTTGGTCTTTTTCTAGCTTTTTTAATTGTAAGCCCAGTTCATTAATCTTCTCTTTCTCTGTTTTATGCAAGTAAGCATCTAGAGATATAAAATTACCCCTTATAACTGCTTTAGCCGTGTCCCACAAATTTTGGTATGTTGTCTCATTGTTGTCATTCTCCTGGATGAAATTTTCAATTGTGTCTATAATTTGCTCTTTCACCCATTTGTTCTTCAGGATTAGATTATTTAATTTCCAAATAACTTGTCTATTTTCTCCTGGCCTTATATTACATGTGAGTTTTATTGCATCATGATCTGAGAAGGATGTATTTACTATTTCTGCTTTTCTGCATTTGATTTTGAGGTTTTTATGCCCTAACACATGATCAATTTTTGTATAAGTTCCATAAACCCCTGAGAAAAAAGTATACTCCCTTCTATCACCGTTCAATTTCCTCCAGAGATCTATCATACCTAATTTTTCTAGCCTTTTGTTAACCTCCCTAAATTCTTTCTTATTTATTTTGGAATTTGATTTATCTAATTCTGAGAGAGCAAGGTTGAGATCTCCCACTAGTATAGTATTACTGTCTATTTCTCCTTGCATCTCTCTTAACTTCTCTAGGAATTTGGATGCTATACCACTTGGTGCATATATGTTAAGTATTGATACTGCTTCATTGTCTATGGAACCCTTTATTAAAATGTAGTTTCCTTCCTTATCTCTTTTAATTAGATCTATTTTTGTTTTTACTTGATCTGAGATAAGGATTGCTACCCCTGCCTTTCTTTGTTCACCTGAAGCATAGAAGATTGTGCTCCAGCCCTTTACCTTCACTCTGTATGTATCTCTATGTTTTAGATGTGTTTCTTGTACACAACATATTGTAGGATTCTGGCTTTTAATCCAGTCTGCTACCTGCTTCCGTTTTATGGGAGAGTTCATCCCGTTCACATTCACAGTTAAAATAACTATATCTGTATTCCCTGCCATCTTATTTACCCAGAGTTATGATTTTCTCTTCCCTTTCCCCTCTCTCCCTTCCCGCCTCCCCAGTACTTTGCTCTCGATGATCACCTCCCACGAATAATCCTCCCCCCTTTAGAGTCCCTCCCTCCCCTTTATACCTTTCCCCTAATCCTTCTATTAGTTTATCCCTTTCCTTTTCTCCCCTCCCTCCTACCTTCCCACAAGGAGGGTCAGGCCTTTCTTTGAAGCCAAATGTGTCTGATATACTCTCTTAGAGTCCAATCTAATGAGAGTAAGGTTTACACAATACTCATCGCCCTCCCTTCTTTCCCTCAATTATATTAGATCTTCTATGTCTCTTTATGAGATTTAGCCTTATTTTACCTCCTTTATTTTTACTTTATTTTGCCTTCTTCCCCCCTCCCCCCTTTTTCTTTTTCTGTATGGTATCCCTTCCACCTCTAATTTCTTTTCCATTATTATCAAAGAAAAATCAAATTATACTGCCATTCTTTAAAGGATACCTATAGTAGAAATATAGTTCTCAAGAGTTTTCCTTTTTACCTTTCTATGCTTCTCTTGAGTTCTCTATTTGGAGGTCAAATTTTTTGTTCAGATCAGGTCTTTTCATTAGAAATAGGTGAAATTCTCCTGTATCATTGAATGACCATCTTCTTCCCTGGAAGATGATGCTCATTCTAGCTGGATACCTTATTCTTGGCTGTAATCCAAGTTCTATTGCCTTTTGGAATATCTGGTTCCAGGCCCTTCGATCCTTTAAAGTAGAAGCTGACAGATCCTGTGTAATTCTAATGACAGTTCCTTGGTATTTGAACTGTTTCTTTCTAGCTGCTTGCAATATCTTTTCCTTGGTGCGATAGTCCTGAAATTTGTCCACGATATTCCTTGGGGTTTTAATTTTGGGGTCTCTTTCTGGAGGTGATGGGTGAATTCTTTCAATGGTGATTTTGCCTTCTGATTCTAAAACATCAGGGCAATTCTCTTTCATGATTTCCTGGAAGATAGCATCCAGGTTCTTTTTTTCATCGTGGCTTTCAGGGAGTCCAATAATCCTTAAATTGTCTCTCCTGGATCTGTTTTCCAAATCAGTTGTTTTTCTAGGAGATATTTCATATTTTCTTCTATTTTTTCATTTTTTTGTTTTTGTTTAACTGATTCTTGAAGTCTTATTGAGTCATTTACTTCTATTTGTTCAATTTTAATTTTTAAAGTATTATTTCCTTCAGTTATCTGTTTTAACTCCTTTTGTAGCTGGGCAATTGAATTTCTTGATTCAATGCATTCTTTTTCCATTTTGCCAGTTTTATTTTTCAGTGAATTGTTGTCTTTTTCCAATTCACCAATTTTGTTTTTCAGTGAATTGTTGTCTTTTTCCAATTCACCAATTTTGTTTTTCAGTTCACCATTTTTATTTTCCAGTGAATTGGTGATTTTTTCCAATTCACCAATTTTGTTTTTCAGTGCACTGTTTTCTTTTTCCAATTCACCAGTCCTATTTTCCAGTTTTTGATATTTCTGTTGCCCTGATCTCAATTTATTTCCCCATTCTTCTTCTAGCTCTCTTTTGAGATTCTTAATGCAATCATTCCAGGTAAGCCTTCTGAAAGGGAGACCAACTTAAGTCTGCCTTTGTGGCTTCATCTGGGATTGTTTTCCTAATGTCAGGATCTGGGGACTGTTCTATTTTTTCTCTGTAAAAGCTTTCTATGGTGAGAGCTCTCTTCTGCTTCTTGCTCATGATTTAAAATTGGGATATTGGTCAAAAGCAGAGAAAACTGCAACAATTTGTATTTGCCCTGGGGCAGTTTGCCGAGTTGACTTCCGGTCTGAGGCTGGCCGGGCTAGATTCGCACTAGGACCATGTTTTCAGCTGCTCTCAATCCACTCTTTACCAAAGGCAGTTCTGCCAAAGCACCTGCCCGTAAGCAGAGCAAAGTGGCCCAGGCGTCTCCCAGGGGCTTCCTGGGTGCCTCATATCTGCCCCTCTATCGCAGCCCTGACTTCCACCCTGGCTGGAGTCTGATTGTGACCAGAGGCCGATTTCCCCTGAGCCTAACCTTCTCCCGAGTTTTTTCAAGGTAGATTTTTGATAGAAGTGCGTTGTAGTCCAAATGTTTGGCAGAGTCCTCACTCAGAAACCGGTTCAAAGGCTCACTTTTTCTGGGTTTGAGGGAAGGTTCCAGGAGTTCACAGAGAAAGCTGTCTGCTGTTCGCCATGTTGGCTCCCCTCTATCCCTTTTGTAAGTTGTTACAAGGCTTATAGATTTAGTACTGGGAGGGACATCAGAAGTCCATTCTTCTTATTTCACAGATGAGGAACTGAGATAAAGACAGGGATAATGACTTGTCCAATGTCACATATTTAATAAGTATCTGAGGTGGGTGAACAAAGGTCATCCTAACTTTCCAATGCTTCACCCAATCAATGGGTATAGGAATGAGGGATTAGCAGGAATTAGTAGGCTAGTATGACTGTGGAGTATGATCTCTTTGATTCTTTCCCAAAATGCAAATGTGTCATCATCAGTTACCACATAACTTTAGTCCTATTATACTTTTTGATTGGGTTGGGAATGAAGCAGGAATCCACCTAAAGAACCCAGCAGTGAGTGATGTCCATGGTGCTGATTTAACTGTTCCAGGTTGGGAAGGCAACAAAGAGTGTAACAAGAAAGAGGGTTCAGTTGATATTCTCCTTTGAGATGAAGCATCAAAATGGTTGTGCTCATTATAAATCAAAATTGAAAACTGATCAGATTTACTGTGGAACTAAGAGAATCTGGAGGAGAAGGTAATGCCTGAACAAAAAGAAATGAACATTTAAAGAGAGCTGTATGCAGTATTCTATTATCCTCACATCACCTTTGGAAGGTATTCTTTTTTCACTTTACAAATAAGAAAACCGAAATTCAAAGAATTTTGTTGACTTATTCATGATCATACAGTTAAAAATCTTCAGAAGTTGGATACTTGCAATATTTATCTTTAAGAATTATGATGAAAGCATTTTGTAAATACTGAAGTGCTATCTAAATGTGAATGCTAATTGTTATTATTAATACTTATATCAATACACTATAAAATACAGTATAAGCAGGAGCTGTTATAATGATTAATTAACAAATATATATCAAACGCCTGATCTATAGTAGTCCTTAAAATGATGATGATGATGATGATGATGATGATGATGATGATGATGATGGAAGAGGAGGAGGAAAGAGTGGTATTTTTGGTAGACCTTAATGATGGATAGGATTTCAATTCATGAAAATAACAAGGAAGGTAGTCCTTATAGAAGGACTGTAATCTGCAATTCTAGCTATAAAGGGACACTGATAATTATGAAGCTTGTGTGATGGGTGAAGGGGAGATTTCCCAATGTGTTGGCAAAGTGAATGCCTATTTATGAATAATCCCACTCTCCTTATTTTAACAGCAAAATATATGTAGAGAGAAGGAAAATCATGAAAGTAAATGTGTACTTAGTATTTAAATACTGGAGGTGTTAAAAATTATGACTGGAATTCATTATTATACATTATTATAAAGTAATAGTACTACCTGTTTTACATTCAGGACTCTCCAGAGGCTTATTTGACCTTAATTGTGACTCCTTTGTTCTATAGAATTCTTTGGTAAAGCAATACAAGTTAGAAAATATGATATTCCCAAGCATATTCATTCATTCCAAGGTGAATTCTTGTTGGTTTCCAGAAAACTTCAAGTCTTTTTAGGTATTTTGAAGGCATAATTGAGTTCAAATTCTATCTGAGACCCTCATTAGCTATGTGTCTCTGGACAAATCACTAAGTTCTTTGGGTCAGTTTATTCATCAGCAAAATGGAAATAATAAGTGTACCTACCTTCCAGGATTATTATAAGAATTGAATGAGATAACACATTGATGTTTGAAAATCTTAAAGCACTATGGAATTACAAGTGATCATCATTATTGTTGTTCCATTGTTGTTGGTGGTAGTGATGGTGGTAGTGGTGGTGATGTTAGTAGTAATAGTAGTAGTAGTAGTAGTAGTAGTAGTAGTAGTAGTAGTAGTAGTAGTAGTAGTAGTAGTAATAGTAGTATGGTAATTCTGGCAGTTCCTACTACCTCCTTTCTAATGTCTATACTTTCAATAGTTGTGCCACTGGCCCTTCTATGCCATCTGTACACTATTTTCATGTTTATCCCATTCTCTGTGCAGAGCTTACTATTTTGAGATAGGAGTTCTCTCAGAGACCATGGAGCTGTCCCAGGGACTCTAAGGACACTGTCTGGTGTTCTAAGACAATCTTCATTTCTTTGCGTATGAGTAAATTCCTTCACTTACCTGGGAAAGCTTGCACCTGCACAGAGCTTCCATGTGGTTAGACAAATCAACAGATGGGAAGATCTAGCAACAATAGATGCCTCTGTCTCTATTGAAACAGGCCCCAGAGAGTTGCAGATTCTTCCAAGCAGTTGAGAACCAAAGATAGTGACTGTTTATTCCTCTAGAGTACTTAAGAATCCTTCATCTTAACTGTGTATAATATATTCTGATGGATGTAGCAAGTCTTTATTCTTAAAAGAAGCAGCATAGTGCGATGGAAAGCACTGTGGATTTGACATCAAAGGAGTCTTTGGATTTCAGCCCTGCCAATTACTACCTGAGTAACTGAGTAAGATATTTGATCAATATCTTTGTGCCTTTTTATGCCTCAGTTCCCTCATATGTTAAATAAAAGAATTAGTTTAGATGAATGCTAAGGTTCTTTGAAGCTCTAAATTCTGATCCTCTGAAAATTATCATTTATTTCAATATCTCATTAATATTTGGTAAATGAAGTGTTAAAGAGCAATTACAAAGAAAGTGATATTGATGCTCATGGTGAAAGTGAGAGAAGTTGTATAAAGGCTGTTGAATTAGTCTTTAGAAGAAAAAAGAGAGAGAACAAAAGCAGACACTAACTCAAAACAAAAGACTGAAGAAGGAGCATGATTTTTTAGACTTCCCTATGCCAAGCCAGGGAAACTGTATATTTCTCTGAGAATGCCTGAGTAATGTGGAAGAACACTGCCTTGGATGCATCATGAAGTAATTTTGAAACTGGTACCCTATAAATATCTGCATTGAGCATTATTATAGAATGACCTTATAAAGTTTCCTCTGGGCAAATCCATTTCATATAGGTGGATTTCTTTTACAGTGGTAAAGGAAATGGTATCAGAAGCAGAGAACCTGGATTCAAATCCTTCCTCTGTTTTTTATTCCTTATGTGACCTTAGATAAGTCGCTTAGATTTCCTGGACCTCAATTTCTCATCTTAGATCTGAAGCTATTAGGCCTCTGAGGTTCATCCAATCTAGCTAACCTGCTATGCTGCTGGGGACTTTCAATTATTAGCTAGATGGCTTTGTACACAGAGCACCAGACTTAGAGTTAGGAAGATTTGAGTTTAAATTCTGTCTCAGACAGTTTATTTGGTGTTTTCTCTGGGGATAACCAAATGATAAGTTACTGAGCAGAATTACATTTCTGCAGTGTCAAAAATACTTACAGTTCCCTGCTTCAGTTACCTTTGTTAAAAGCCTGCCCCATTCTAGGATGGTATTTCTGAGAGAGGGGGTGGGAAAGAGAGAGAGAGGGAAAGAGAGAGAGAGGGAAAAAAGGAAGGAAGGAGGGAGGGAGGAAAGGAAGGAGTTATATATTTTGCCCCTGCTTGCTACTTATCTGGTCTAGAGTTAATCCCAACATTACTTCATTGCTTTTGATTTTAGGTCAATCTGCACCTTTTTCTTTCTCTCATTTTTTGTATTTCCCTTTCCTATTCTTCCTTCTTTGTTTCCCTGTCCTCTTCCCCAAGTTCTTCTGTAGTATTAGTTAGCTAATTTGGCTAATTCTATTTTTTTTTCTTGAAACCTAAATGAATCTTGTATTTGCACTGATAAGCAGAAGTTTCTGAGCCCAAAGGCTTTCTGGGCAACCCATTATAGGCCCTTTCTGGAGCAGTTGCAATATTAGTACAGATGTTGTAATAACTTTATATCAATTAAATTTTCTTTTCATAGAGGAATGTTCTACATTTGCATGGAGATGTTCTACAGAATCAAATCAAATCAAAGAAGGGACTTTTTAGATCATTCATTTTGCTCACTGTGTTGAGGATAGAATAGTTCTCGGGGACATTCCAATGCTGTCATTCATGGTAGAAATGGGAGTTCTATTAATATAAGGATCTATAAAACTTTTTGTAACTTCAGAAATCCTCAAAGAGAGACCTAGAATAAAGGAGAGGGACAGGGGTTAGATGAGAAGACATCTAGGAGTTATTGTGACTTTGAGTTTTTAGAGGAGACATGGAGAAAAGGTGTTTCTTATATCTAAAGAATGTTATTCCATTTTACTGAAATCCTAATCTATTGAACAAACTTTATATACAACCTTGGTAATAGATTCTAGTTTCTAGAATATAAGATTTGGATAGATACTGAAGCAGAGATTTTTTATCTTTTTTATGTCATAGAAATCATTGGCTGTTTGGTGAGATCTATGGACCACTTCTTAGAATCATGTTTTTAAATGTGAAAAAAATTACATTGAAATACAGTTTTTTTTTTGTTTTTTTTTTTGTTTTTTGCTTTTTGCTGAGGCAATTGGGGTTAAGTGACTTGCCTAGGGTCACACAGCTAGGGAATGTTAAGTGTCTGAGACCAGATTTGAACTCAGGTCCTCCTGACTTCAGGGCTGGTGCTCTATCCACCGCGCCACCTAGCTGCCCCTGAAATACAGTTTTAAAAATATTTTAAAAACAAGTTGGAATCCAGTTTAAGAACCTCTATACTAGATCAATTACTTCATTTCCAAGACCATCCACCAATTTGGGCTGCTTGCTGTGCTCAAGGTCATATTGTATAGTCTTTGTCCCTTGATTCATACAAATATATAACCAGATTAACAAGTGTTTTCTTTATGAAGGGAAATACAGCTTTATGGTAATACAACAAGATACAACAAGATTAATGTTATAAACTAAAAACAAAGATTAAATTTGAGTTTGAGACCACCAGAGTATATAATGTTCCCAAGAGCAGTTTCCTACATCCTTTTAGTTTCTCAATTACCTGTGGAATTCCCATGACGCATAAAGTGTGTATATATCCAAATGACAGTCTGTTTCTTCATATTTCCAAATTTAAGCAACTCTAGCGTCATCCTACATCAGGAGCTATTTTCCAGTGCTTTGGAATGGTAAGGCAGAAATTATGACTTTAACTCATCACCTGCTAGAAATATCTTCCAAGGATTTCAGGATTTCATCTGATAAAGACTACATGATCAATCTATGCAGATAACTTGGGACTTAGAGAACTTTCTGTGTATGCTCACATTTAAATCAATGACTAGAGTGAAAGACCTCTGTCATCACTATTCATTCCTTTGTTAGTTGGCTAGTGATGGTGATGGCTAGAATAATGTCCTTGTTACATGCTCAGAGCAAATTCAACTTCATTTTTCTAATATTGCCATCTTGATGAATGATTGTAGAGGAAATGGTGAGAGTTAATGTTCTTCATAAGGCTGGACACTTACAACACCTTGGAATGCTCAGACCAGAGGGAGGTTTGAGAGGAAAATGTAAATTATCCGGTTAATGGATTTTTCCCAATATAAATGCAAAATCTGCTTTCATTTGCAGGTCACTGTGTAAATCACCTGGTTGCCTGGAAGTTTTACATTCTCTTAGGTACTTTGCAAAAGTGATTACTAGGAACTCTGGAGCAATGTAGCTATTTCAGAAGGTTGGATTGCCATGTGGTGTGTGATGAAGTCTGGGAGTTCTCTTGGTTTTAAATCTAGAAGATAATTTGATGAATATATTTGTCTTGAGACTTCAGCATAACTTCATTCTCAGGAGTTAATACAAATTTAAATTATCTGTGGATCATGGAATTCAGCTATCATCTTAAATTCTTTTTCTGTTCTAGATCTGCTTGTCTCACCTTCTCTTATTCTTATCACATGTTATAGTAATTAGTGAGTGGAAATTTGGGGGAGAGAGGCCATATAGGTATAAAATTAAGAGTCCTGAAATTCTACTGAAATCATAAAATCTTAGAATCAGAAGTTTAGAGCTGGAATGCACTTTAGCATTCATAAATAGTTCAATCCTTCCACCCTACAGCTAAGGTTCAGAAAAAGAAAGTGACTTATCCAGTATTACAGAATCAGGGGTTATCAGAGTTCAGAGTGATTGTAAAGGCTATGCAGTTATATGTACATGATTAATAAGTGGCAAGTCTGGGACTCAAACCCATAAAACAAGTAGTATGTTTGCAGAAAATTAACCTTGTGATAATGTTCAAGATGAATAGAAAATGTGGGGTAGGAAAGAACCTAGAGGCAGGGAAATTGATTAAGAGGTTACTATAGTCCAAAATGAGAGTTACTAATTACTTAGAGTAGGATGGCAACAGAAGGAATGGAAAAGGATTGAAAGGGAGAGACATTGAGCATACAGGATCACAAGTATTCAACAAATAATTAAATCCTGGTTGCAAACTGTTTTAGAAGGAAGAATGAATCATAGATTTCAGTCGTGTCCAACTGTTCGTGACCCTATTTTGGGATTTTCTTGGCAAAGATACTGGAAAAGTTTGCTATTTATTTCTCCAGTTTATTTTACAGATGAGGAAACAGAGGCAGACAAGATTAAACGACTTGCCTAGTGTCACATAGCTAATAAGGGTCTAATTCCATATTTGAATTTTCTGATCTTTTTCACCCCAGGCCTGGCTGTCTAGTCACTGTGTTACCTAGACAATTCTGAAGAAATTTTAAAAGTAATTTAGTCCTTCAACCACCTCCCCCCCCCCTTATTTTTTTTAACAAAAGAGAAATCTGATGCCTTTTTTTTTCTTTTCCTTTTTCTTTTGTATCAGAAGATTTTGAATAGTGACTACTAGGTTTGTGGTGCCATTAACAAAACTCAGAGGTCAGAAGGAGTAGCTTTTTGGGGAAACATGATAAGTACAATCTAGGTAACATTCTTGGAATCTTATTGTTTTAACAATTCAAATCCTCCTAACAGTATTATTGTCAACTCAGAATTCTTTTTGTCCACAAGGATATCATAAAAATACTTTGTCAAATTACCTTAAAATCCAGGTGTGGCACTTCCAATAACTTTTTCCTGTACATTAATGTCTTGAAAATATGAAAACATGAAGTTATTAACTCATTTTGAATGAATTTATCTTAGTACCTAATGATCACTAAATTATTTCTTGGGTTATTTATGAATAATATAAAAAATAATTTCCAAAATTTGCCAAGATATGACAAGTCTACCTGGAGAAGCCAGAGAATAAAGCCCTCCTAAAAGATTTTGCTGCAAAACTTTCTTCTTGCTTAGCTGATAGTCTTGATTTAAATAAAAATTATTCTTCCTAAAATATGAAACTCAGAACAACTGACTAGAGTTTTTACTTTCATGATTTTTATATGTAAGGTCATGATCCTAATAAAAACTTTATCCTGAGTGCACCCTTTGAGTAAAGCACCATCCCAACTTTGAAAGCAGTTTCTTTATGGTTTTCTTTATTTTCCTGAATATTTCTTTCTCACCTCTCAGATTTCTTTCCTACAATGAGGCATTTTCCAGGATTTTCTTAATTAGTACTTAAAAACCTAGCAGCAACTAGGTGAGAATCCCTGTTTCTGAAAAACATATTTTTTTTTTTGTTGTTGACTTTGTACATCTCTCTGTATAAGCTTTTTTTTTTTTTGTTGTTATTGTTCATCTATTCTATTCCCGGGATTGGTTTATTGTTCAGCAACTGATGGTTACATTAGGAAACAATTAAGACACACACATATACACATATTCCCCCACATACATACACACATTGAACAGTTTGTCTTCTAATCCTTATGCTAACTCCTTGCTTAGGATCTGCAAACTCTCTTGCAAACTGTAATTATTATTTTATTGCCATAAAAACAGTAATAACCTTGGAATAAATATGATCAAAGACAGCAGGTCAGGGTTCTTATTGTAGCTACTCAAGCCCCAGTGCTTCATATAATGATCTATGTACTGCCTTGTGGTTGATGTATCACTGGTAGAAATTCACATATCTTTGTGGATGCATGATCTGCACCTAATAAATTGGTTCATTTACTGAAACAAAGTTGGCTGATGGGAGCTACTATGTTTTACATAGACTATAAGGTTATGCTGTCCACTGGTAGTGATACCAGACTATTTGATGAGTCAGGATAGTTCAAGAGAAGTGGTTTGACTCTAAATTGCTACTATATTTCACTGGGCCATTCACTCAAACAAGATAATCTTACTTATTTGAGCCTTGTTTTTGCTATTTGGACAATAGGGGAAATGACTTTAATATTCACAAATAACTCTTACAAAGACCTTCTATTTAAAAATGTTTTATTGAAACCTTCTTGTTTGTTTTTATCTTATAATCATTTATTTGGACATCATTCTCTTCCCATGCCTTTGTTACAATGAAAGCCAAGTAAGCAAAACCAACTGATATAGTAGCCACATCTGACAATGCATTTAACATTCTGAATCTGAATCCCCACTTTCCTACCTAAAGGAATAAGGTTCATTTCATCTTCTGTTCTCTGTGAACAAAATCAGATAGTATTATTATTCAAATTTGAGTTTCCTTTTACTGTTCTTTTCATTTTAATTATCATGTATATTGTTCTAGTTCTGGTGAATTCACTCTGCATTAATTCATAAATCTTCCAAAGTTTCTCTAAATTGCTCAGTCATCTTTCCTCAAAATTCAGTAATATTCCAGTACAGCCTTATAATTTGCTTAACCATTCCTCAAACAATAGGCACCCACCTTACACCCTTTAATTTGCTACCATGAAAAAGTATTGTTGGAATACTTGGCTGTTTTTGACAGTTCCATGTTGGAAAAGCTGTGATTTTATCAAAAGAGGATAGGATCTTATTTCATAAGATATAAATTATCTTCTTCACACAAGTCCTGAAAATATAGATTTATATTTATATTGCCTAAGTGCTCTGTCCTGGACCCTATTCTCTTCTCTCTTGTTTTCATCACTCAAACATTGGGTGCATATGTAGCCTTCATTTCATCCTTAAGCTTCAAAGCTATAATGTTTACTGCCTCATGAACATCTTCCTGAAAGTCCCAAAGACATCTCAAACTCAACATGTTTTAAATTGAATCCTATCTTCTCTTTGAAACAAACTCTTGCAAAATCCTCATTTTGTGAAAGGTTCCACTATCTTTTCAGTCACTCAGATTCACCACCTCAAAGTTATCTTGAATTCATTTCTCCAACCTTTTTATCCAATCTAGTACCAGCTCTTGTCACTTTTCATTCCACAACATACATTGCATCCATTCCCTTCCCTCCATAGTTACCTAACTGTTTCAGATCCTTCTCACCTCTCATATAGACCACTGCAATGGTCTTCTATTACTGCCTCTGGTCTCTTACCTCTCCAATCTATCCTTTACACAGTTGGCAAAACAATATTCCTAAAGCATAGTTCTGATGTTTCCTTAAGAAGCTTTGTCTCTTTGTTGTCTCTAAGATAGAATACAAAGTCCTATGTTTGGCACTTAATGTCTTTTATAATCTAGTTCTAATATATCTTTTCAAAATCCTTCACTGTCTTTTTATTCAGACCAGCCTACGTGATACTCCCCATACATGACATATCACACTCATCTCACTTCAATTTCCATTGGCAGGCCAACTGCCCCAGGGCCAGAAATCTCTCTATACTTATTTTCACCTTTTAAAATTCCTGGTGACATTCAAGACTAAGCTGAAGTTACCCCTCTACATGAGACTTTCCTAATTGCAATTGTTAGTATTCTTGCCTTCCTAAAGTTGTTTGTTATTTACTTCTTTGTATACTTGGAGTCATAGAAATAGAACACTGAAGGCCCTGCAACATAACATCTTCAATTATAGATAATGAAACTGAAGTCCAGAGAAGTTCTTGTCCAAGATCACCCAGACAAATATCACAGGTGAAATTTGGATCAAATCTCGTGATTATTGAGTCAATATTTTTTCCCACTGTTCTCTATATTCTCTACCTTGTTACCTCTAGGAGGATGTAAGTTTTTTGAAGGCAGGTATCTTCTATTTTTGTGTCCAGTATTATGCCTAGAGCAGTACTTGTCTCTAGTAGAAGCTTGCTGAATTTAATTGATGCAAAAATAAATGAGAAATAGGGACTCACAATATGGCCTATATCATGGTAGCTAAGTGGTAAAGTGGATATAGCACTGTATCTGCAGGCAGGAAGAAGTAAGTACAAAACCTTCAACTACTTCATATATGTGTGACCCTAGAAAAGTCACTTAATGTATCTCAGCCTCAGTTTTCTCATCTAAAATAATCTGTCTTACTGCCTTAAAGGCGGGCCTCTTGTACCAGATTGCTGAGCTGAAATAACCTACTCTTAGAGGCATGGACCATATTCTTTCTCCTCACTACCATATTTATATAATGCTGTGATGTATACAAAGTACTTTTATTACATTATCTCATCACAGAATGAAAGAATAAAGAAGAGCTTGTTGGGAGTGAAGAGAGAAGGATATTAAGTAGACTCATATTCTCTCTGGAGATAGGCCCAGGACAACACAAAGTTCCTATAAGTCTCAGTTCTTCTCAGGAATGTTCTAACTACAAGTGTATTTTTTCTGGCATTGCTTGCCAGATAACATTTCTCTTCTCTGTTTATTAATTGATATAGGTGGTAAAGGTGGCCTTTGGATTTTCCCAGCTACAGTATGGGAGATGCAGAGCAGAGCAGAAAAAATAATATAGGCAGTGATTTAAAGAGAGAGAGAGAGAGAGAGAGAGAGGAGGGAGAAAGAGAGGGAAGAGGGAAGAAGGAAGGAAGGAAGGAAGAAATGAAGGAAGGAAGGAACAAAGGAAGGAAGGAAGGAACAAAAGAAGAAAGAAAGAAAGGAAAGAAGGCAAGAGGGAAGGAGAGAGGGAGAGAGAAATGAAGGAAGGAAGGAATAAAGGGAGGGAAGAAGAAAAAGATGTACCCAACAAACCCACAAACCAACAACAAAGCACAAAAGGAATGGCCTTGTTTGGGGGATGTTCCTGGTCATTTAGTGGTTAGTGGGGTTTGGCTTGTTTACCAGTTTATTATCTACTTTATATGCTGAGTGTAAACATCTCTGGGCTGTGTATCAGAAAAATAAAAATATTCCTAATGGGGAAGCTGTTTAGTTCAGAGAATACCTTCCAGGGGAGTACTAGAAGTGTCTTGGCCATTTAATGTAGTGACCTGGGAGGGTTTGGGAAACATTCCTTTGGGAAGCATTTTCTCCTGAGCCTATAAGGAGGGTGATTTCAAGAGCAGAGACACAGATCCTTGAGCTGTATCATTCAAGATTTAGCACTTCTTTCATTGTACTATCACTGGACAAGTAATTGTCCCTTTTTGCATCTCCGCTTCCCATCTGTTAAATGGGGATAATCACCCTTACTGTCATATTAATCTTATTCATGAAGCAATTTCATTACCATGCTCCCTATCTGAAAATCCTTACACCATTCTCCAGGGCAGTCTGTGCCGGGGCAATTGTCTAAACTTAAAATTAAAGTTAAATGAAACTCCCAAGTTTGTTGCTCAAAGCCCTTCATAATTTGGGTTACCCTACTAATTCAGATCCATGTATTGATCCAGCAAACACTGATTAATCATTTCCTTTGTGCTAGACACTGAGGGAATAGAATGATGGATAAGACTGTGCAGTTGCTCAATAGCCTCATGTTGTTCTTGTCCAGTCCTTTCCAGTCATGTTCAAGTCTTTTTTTTTTAATTTTCAAAATATATGCATGGATAATATTCAACATTCACCCTTTTAAAAATTTGTGTTCCAAAATTGTTTTTTTTTTACTTCCCTTGTACCCACCCCCTCCTCTAGATGGGGCAAGTAATCTTATATATGTTAAACATGTACAATTTTTCTATATATATTTTTACAATTATCATGGTGCAGAAGAAAAATCAAATCAAAAAGGAAAAAAAAAGAGAAAGAAAACAAAATGTCAGCAAACAACAACAAAAAAGTGAAAATACTTTTATGATCTACACTCAGTTCCCACAGTCCTCTCTCTGGATGCATATGGCTCTCTCCATCTCTCCAACTCTCTCCATCCCAAGATCATTGGAACTGGCCTGAATCATCTTGCTGTTGTAAAGAGCCACATTCATCAGAATTGATCATCACATAATTTTTCTGTTGCTGTGTATAATGTTCTCTTGGTTTTACTCATTTCACTTAGCATCTGTTCATATAAGTCTCTCCAGGCCTCTCTAAAACCATCCTGTTGATTGTTTCATATAGACCAATAATATTCCATAACATTCATATACCATAACTTATTCAACCATTCTCCATCTGATGGACATCTACACAGTTTTCAGGTCCTTGAAATTTCACAAAGGACTGCTAAAAACATTTTTGGACATGTAGCTACTTTTTTTTTTCTTTTTTGTGGTCTCTTTGGGATACAGACCCAGTAGAGACATTGCTGGATCAAAGGATATGCACAGTTTGATACCTTTGGGCATAGTTCCATGTTGCTCTCCAGAGTGACTGTATCAGTCCACAACTCTACCAACAATGTGCTAGTATCCCGGTTGTCACACATCCCCTCCAATATTCATCATTATTTTTTCCTGTCATCTTAGCCAACCTAAGAGGTGTGTAGTGGTACCTCAGAGTTGTATTAATTTGCATTTCTCTGGTGAATAGTGATTTAGAGCCTTTTTTCATGTGACTAGAAATAGTTTTAATTTCATCTGAAACATGTCCAAGTCTTTATAATACCATTCAGAGTTTTTCATCAAAGGTACTGAAATGGTTTGTCATTTTCTTCTCTAGCAGATAAGGAAATTGAGGTAAATGGGACTAAATGAATTATATGGAGTTACACAGCTAAACTAGAAAGTATGTGAGGCCAGATTTGAGCTCAGGAAGAGAAACACTCTAATCCCTATGCTACCTAATTGCCCCTAGTCTAATAGAAGACATGAAATTGTAACACATGCTTATATGACTAATATAAAATTGCATTGTAGTGCATAGTGTCTATAAAGGAGATGCAAAAAAATTCCAAGAAGAGAGAATACTGGTTGAGTGATCAGGAAAGACATTTTAGAGAAAGTAAAATTTTAGCTATGTTTTTTAAAATAGTAATATGTCAACAGTCAGAGATTTGGTTGGAATGAGAGTATAAAGTGGGATAGACTCATTCCAGATGTATGAAATTATATGAATGAAGGCAGAAAAGCATAGACTCTATTAAGGAATGGCAAATAGTCAATTTAGGAGTAACATATGTTACAAGGAGTAGATAAGGATAGATAGATAGCCTGGAAGTATCATTTAAAAATGAGTTCTGGGGAAAATAAAAACAACAATAAAAAAAAAAAATAAACACACACACACACAAACTTTCCTACTTCCATGTGTCAGATCTAAAAAATAGTATAGAAGGAAAAAAAAAAAGAAACTTCACTGGGAGCAATAGATAAGACAGAGAATTTTTTTCAGAATTGGCAAAGAACCTCCTCAGAGAATTAAAGTGAACAAGGAGGATGTTGATAACAGGTATGGGCTGTCAAGAGGAAGTTCAGAGCATGTAGAAGGGAGACTGACAAAAGAAAAGAAAATAGATAAAATTAGAAAATAATAAGAGTCTACAAGGAAAAGTCTGTAGAACATGGCAGGACTGAGGCATGTGATCCTATCTTCCTTAGGCCCAGAAATGATTCTGGAAGCCCTTGAATTCCAGCTAAAGGAGGTTTCCTTTTATTTGATAGAAAGTGGAGAGCCAGGGAAGGTTTATGAGCAGTAGAAAGGCTTGATAAAAGCTGTTGTTATTGTTCAGTTATTTAGTCGTGTCTGACTCTGTTACCCCAGGGACAACATCCAAAGGATTTTCTTGGCAAATATTGGAATGGTTTGCCATTTCCTTCACTGTGTGTCCCCATATATAGAGAGAGGAAATTAGGGGTTAAGTGATTTGCCTAGGGACACTGAGCTGGTAAGTATCTGAGGCCATATTTGAACTCACATCTTGACTCCAGTCCCAGTGCTCTATTCACTGTATAACCAAGCTGTCCAGATGAGAGATATATATGATGGTAATTAATTTGGCAACCATTTAAAGGCTGGAATCGGGATCGATATGGGAGAAAGAGTAATTGATAAATTCCCAAGGACAAGGATTAGTACTTTGGTTTTTTTGTCTCAGCACCTAGTAAACATTTTTGGACATATGGCTACTTTTTTTCTTTTTTATGGTCTTATACATAGTAGGCTTTCAATGAACAAATAAATTGGTTTCAATTTACTGGATGAAGAAGTATTGTTATTGTAGTTATACAGATTAGAAATGAGAATTTTCTTTCTGAATTATGATTTCATAGGTCTAAAGAATCTCAGGTGGAAAAAGTGCCTCTGTCTAGGAAGAAAGACACCTGCTCTGCATTTTACAATCTGAAGGAATTGCCTTGGAGCATTTACAGATTAAGTGACTTGCCTAGGGTCAGATAGCTAAAGGCAAAAGTTCTCTAGTTCCTAGCCACACCCCTAACAAAAGCTGGGATTTTAAGCAAAATCATTCCCCTCACTTTTATTCTGACTCTAACTCTTTATTTCTACTGCCTGGGGGCTTTCCCTGATCCCACCTTCTGGCATCCAGATGTTAACCTTTCTTCTTTCTCCATCCACAAATGATGTCTCCTCTTCATTCTCCTAACACATACACACATACATATGTACATGTGTGCATATGCACACATGTATGTATGGGTTTTATATGCCTGTGTAAATATATTAACACATACAAACACACATAAACACATGCACATACATACCTATACATGCATCTGTGTGTGTGTGTGTGTGTGTGTGTGATATACCAATGATTCTGTCAAATAAATATATTGTTACTTAACTATGGCACATTAGTAGGTCTTGTTGAAACTAGAGTTTAAACTTCCTGAGTTCAGAAGTACTTTCTTATATCTATTTACTCATTAAATAGCTGTTGAATGAATAAGTAAAGTAGCATCTAGAAGCAGGTAGTATGCACTATGATAGAGCAATGGAATAAAGAAGATGTAAGCTTGATTAGTGTCTCAGACACTACCTGTGTGACCCTGAGCAAGACACTTAGCTTTTGTTTGCCTCAGTTTTCTCAATTATAAAATGCAGATCGTAATAGTACCTATATCTCAAGGTTGTAAAAATTAAATGAGATTATTTCTAAATTAGTATATTGTCTGGCACATAATAAGTGCTTTATAAATGTTTTTCTTTCTTCTACTTGAATTTCAAGCCCAACTATTCATTCAAAAGCATGATGATAGCATGATGATGACATGGAACAGGCTTTTGTGTAAGGTGTTGAGGAAATAAAGATAGTCCTGACTTCAGATAGTTTATAGTCTGTTTGGGATGCAAGGTAGGGGATATCTTTGATACAAAGGAGAAGGAGGTAAGTGAAAAGGAAAGGCTAAGAGAAAATGCTTTTAGAAGGGAGAGAATATTGCTACTTGAGAGTAAGATACTTGAACCTCTGCCTCCTCTGAAAGATCTCAATTCCCTGTTTTTTTTTAATTTTTTATTTCCCAGCTTATTCCCCTATTTGTGCTGCCATTTGCTTCTGTCTATTAAGGAACATTTTTTTTTTCTTCCTCAACATGGCAAGTCTCCTTTATAAAAACAGTTCCTAAGAACCCATTTCTTTTGTTCAGTCTCTCCTGACTATAGGGGTTAATGAATTTTCTAACAATACAGCATATACATACATACACACACATGTAATATATATATATGTATATATATGTTATATATATATATATATGCACACACATAGAGAGATAGAAAGGGGGAAAGAAAGAGAGGGGGGAGAGAGAAAGGGAGAGAGACACAGAGAGAAACAAAGACAGAAAGGGACAGAGAGAGACAGAAACAGAGAGAGATAGATACACACACACACACACACACACACACACACACACACACTTTATTTTAAAAAGAAGGAAAAAACCACCCCAAAATGCATGAAGCCTGAGTGACTCTATTCCTTAAGCCGATGAAAGAAAACAATTGCTTTTGGATGCAGTTTTATTTGCCCAGATTAAAAAAAAAAAAATTAGTTGGCCTATGATTTCATCCTAGTAGAGCTCTCCTGCTAAAGAAATTCCCCTAATAATACAGAACAGCACCCAGGCAACTTCCTTTCTTAAAAACCTGCCCTACCTAAGCAATTTCCTGTCTTAAACATCTCCCTTGGGTCAGTGAGAGCTTTAGCAAACTCACTACCCAGGGTTATATAGTCATTATGCCTCAGAGACCAGACTTGTAGCCTTTTCTTGTCAGTCCAGTGTGTGACACTATTTCATCTCAACATTGCTGCAGGTCATAGAAAGCTGAACCTGACAAAAATGAGAAGTCTTCCAAGTTTCTCTGATTGTTCAAAACTTCCTAATTTTGTACATCTTTTGCTTTCTCTGGTCATCCCTCTTCTTAATTCAGGCACTTGGCATTGACTTAGTGCCCAGATGTTTTCTTCCCTCCAAAGAGAATTTTCTGACATCATCCTTTATGCTTACTGATTGACCTATTGTTAATATGCATGAGTTTCTGACAGCACTTACCTCAACCACTATTTGTATTTTAAGCCTTTTAGTTCTAATTCTGGAATTAATGCTTTTTCCTTCTCATTAAAAGGGATTTTAGGCACCAGAAAGCCGGCTAAGAAGTAGGATTTTTTTTGTTTGTTGCTTGCTTTAGGGGCATTTTTCTCTTAGGGTCAGATGTACTGTTCATAGCATAATAGGCTTAATATCAGATTGGTGTCATGAAAGCAAACCTGATTTGAACCTTTTTAAAAAGGAGTCTCCTCTCTCTCTTCAGATAGTCATCTAATATAGGAATAGGGAGGTATCTTCAGTAGCTAGCAGTTGGTTCCTGGAAACTCCTGTATATAGAAGATTCTGTGTCTACTTTTTTTCAAAAGTGAGAGCTCATTCCAATCTAGCACAGTCCCTGCTGAAGATCCCCTGCCTCTCCAAATATAGGTGCTATTCCCCTCTCCCTATCTCTCCTGAAAGCATCTATTTCCTCCTCCCTTAACATTAGCCTGTTTCCCTCACCTCCCTCTTCCCACAGCTTCCCAGATGCATGTTTTATGATTCTTGAGGCATTTGAACATTATTTTAGTTAGTATTTAGTGATCTTTTCATATTGTAATTCCCCCCTTTTTTGACATTTTGCAACCTATCCTTCTGCCTCCTACATTATTTCTATCTTGGGTAATGAAATTTTTGACAAAGAAGCATCTTGTTGGGAATAATTTTTGTTACTGAAGGATCTGCTGTAATGGGAAAAGAAACAGCCAGTTTACTCTGTCTACCATGAAATTCTATTGATTCTCTTACAATTCCCATTTATCTAGACATGATGCCATGAAAGGAATCAAGTAGTCAAAAATCATGTATTCAGTACCTACTATGTGCCAAGGGGATATAAATATATAAATGAGACAGAACCTAATCTCACAAGGTATACATTCTCCTGCAAAATGAAAGCAGTGCTATAAAATGAAGGACTTAAAAGTCAGTTTTTAAAAATTATGCTAGATAATAAAGTTATTGACATTATCCTCAAAAATCAGGTAAGATAGATATCTTTTTAAAAAAAGATATAACACATAAGGTGGCTTCTAATAACTAAACAAAGGAAAGAAGACATTTCCAAATAGAGTGGAGAATAAAGAACAAAGAAGCAACAAATGAGCATGGTCTGTTGAGAGACAATGAATACATCAAATGGTCTCAGAATGGGTGGTTTAGGGAAGAAATTTGTTGTTCAAAGAGAGACATAACACATACAATATAAATACATATCTACATCTATAAATATGCATATGTATATACATGTATATATGCATACATCCCCTATATACATACCCCTATATATGTATATGTATAAATACCCATATACATATACTTATATCTATATTTATATATATATACACTTGCATACATAAATTTATTCAGCAAATGTATTTGCTCAGTATGGGTCCTGATTTCCTTAGGGATTTAAAAGTTTAATTCCAGCAGATTTCTCATAATTGTTTTTTATAATAGTCTACTTCATCACTGTCAGAAAGTCTTTGAGGAGTTTTAGGGTTAGGGACTAGTACAGTGTTGCACATCGATGTAGAACACAGAATTTCAGAGTTGGAAGGAAACTTCACAGTTAATCCATACCTGAGAAAGAATTTTATCACCCTTTGAAGACCTTTAGCAACAGGGACCCCACTATGTCCTAAAAAAGCCCATTTCCAAGAAGTTATGATATTTTTCTGTATATTTATATCTAATTTGCTTCTTTTCTCACTTTCCAGTTCTGTTCCTAGTTCTGCCTTTGAAGGCCAAATGGAATGCTGGTATTAAACAGGCTGGTGCAGTGGAAAGAAATTTCAACTTGAAGTCATAGAATTTTAACTTGAATATTCTATTTGTTACCTCTGTGACCTCAAGCAAGTCACTTCACTACATTGGGCCAAAGCTTTCTTATATTTAAAATGAAAAGGTTGGCCCAGCTGACCTCTAAGCTACCTTAGAATTCTAGACTTATGACCCTATGATAATTCCTTCCTCGCATGACTGCCTTATATTTCTTCGACAGTTATTGTATTACCCTTGAATTTTCCCTTCTCTAAGCTAAATATCTCAATGTCTTCAGTTACTCTTTACATGGAGGTTGATAGAAGCAACCAGCTAAGTAGCACAATGAATATAGAGAATGAGATCTGGAGTCAGTAAGGCCTAAATTTAAATATACTTATTAGTTTGTGACCCTAAGCAAGTCACATAATTTCATTATTTCTTGGCTTCCTCATCTGAAAGATGGAGATAATAATAGCATTTAACTCCCAAAGTTATTTTGAGAATAAAATGGATATTTGTAAATCACCTTCCAAATCTTAAAGCTCTCCCTTGAAATGCTAGATATCATTAGGTTCCATTTGAGCCTTTCACCATGTGAAGACTGACTACAGGGACTAGATTGTGTAGCCTGGAGAAGATCAGAAGTGTTTTTTGATGAATAGATTGACTGAATGAACAGTGCATGTATAGATGTAAGTCATATGCTCTTAAGATAGGTGAGTGACACCCAGGCTTTTCTATGGCTGGATAATCAAACCCTTTCTTTATTGGAGTCTTTATAAATGTATGCTGAAATCTCTGGATTTGAAGTCTTCCTTACAACATTAAGACTTTCCATGAATGGAAAGATATTATAGACACCAATTCTATAGACTTGTTTGGGAGACCACAACCACAGAACCAAAGTTAAGGCCTCAAGACAGTACAGAATAATCCAGCATAATAGGTCCCAAGAGGCCTCTAGCTTCCAGCATGCAGTGTGGAACTGTGAAGGGTGGTATCTAAGGCAGTTTTAGGGATGCTGAGTGTTAGAACCTTGAGGAAGGTAAAGCAAAGCAGCTTCTATTTTGTGGGACCCTTGCATGGTCTCTCCTGATTCTGGTTCTGTACCAATATTTAATTTATTTATTTTTTAATATTTAATTTTTTAATTAAAATTTATTTTTTTACCTGGGAATTATTTAATTTTATAGTAGGAAAGTACCTTAGGGGGTATCTAGTTGAATATTCTGATTTTATAAATCACAAATCTAAAACTGGAAGGAGCTTGAGAGAATCTAGTCCAATCCCCTTTTATAAGTGAGGAAACTGAGGCCCAAAGAATCACACAAATAGTATCAATAACACTCATTTATTGGAGTCTTTGACTAAAGAATGCATGTCCTTTCCATTGTTCCACACTGACTCTCACTGGTGAAGGAAATGATGAGATAGAACTCGAGTATCTTTGCCAAGAAAATCCCAAATGGGGTCACAGATAATAGGACATGACTGAAAAATAATCAGACAACAAAAACATTGCCTCTTGAGGCAACCTCTCATAAAATATTATGAAGGAAGATGATTTTTAAACTGTAGGCCAAAGGCTTGTCTTTGAATCCCAACAAGATTCTAGAACACAATATTAAATGGGTTTTTAGTGAATATTTAAAAAGAGGAACAGTATTACTAAAAGCCACACAGTTCATGTCACACTAATATCATTTTATTCTTGGGGAAATTATTAAATAGAAGATGAAGCAAATATGGAAGATACCTTTTGCCAATTTTTTTATTAAAACTTTTTATTTGAAAAACATATGTATGGGTAATTCTTCAACATTATCCCTTATAAAGCTTTCTGTTACAAATTCCTCCCCCCCCCCCAATCCCCACTCCTCCCTTAGATGGCAGGATATCCACTACATGTTAATTATGTTAAAATACTTGACAAATCGAATATATATATATATACATATTTCCACACATCATTTTTGCACAAGAAAAATCATATTTCCAAGAAAGAAAAATCAGAAAAAGGAAACACAATGCAAGCAAAAATCAATAGAGAGCATGAGAATGGTCCACATTTCAAATGCCTCTCTCTGGGTGTGTATGGCTTTATTCAGTGAACAATTGGAACTGGTTTGAAACATTTCATTGGTTGAAGAGAGCCATGTCCATCAGAATTGATCATCATATAGTATTGTTGTTGCTGTGTACAAATGATCTGCTCACTTTGCTCAGCATCAGTTCATGCAAGTCTCTCCAGGCCTCTCTGAAATCATCCTGCTGGTCGTTTCTTACAGAGCAATAATATTCCATAACATTCATATACCATAATTTGTTCAGCCACTCTCCAATTGATGGGCATCCCTTCAGTTTCCAGTTTCTAGCCACTACAAAAAGGGCTGCCATAAACATTCTTGCACATGTGGGGCCCTTTCCTTCCTTTATGATTTCTTTGGGATATAAGCCTAATAGAAACACTGCTGGGTCAAAGGGTATGCACAGTTTGATAACTTTTTGAGCATAGTTCCAAATTGCTCTCTAGAATGGTTGGATCTGTTTACAGTCCCACCAACAATGTATTAGTGTCCCAGCCTTCCCACATTCCCTCCAACATTTGTCATTATCTTTTCCTGTCATTTTAGCCAATCTGACAGGTGTGTAGTGGTACCTCACAGTTGTCTTGACTTGCATTTCTCTGATCAATAGTGAGTTGGAGCAACTTTTCATATGACTAGAGATGGTTTTAATTTCATCCTCTGAAAATTGTCTGTTCATATCCTTTGACCATTTATCAATTGGAGAATGGCTTGAATTCTTGAACTCTCTCTATATTTTAGAGATGAGACCTTTATCAGAACCCTTAAATGTAAAGATGATTTCCCAATTTGATGCTTCCCTCCAATCTTGTCTGCATTAGTTTTGTTTGTACAGAAACTTTTTAACTTAATATAATCAAAATTATCTATCTGGTGTTCAATTAAGAGTTCCAGATCTTCTTTGGACATAAATTCATTCCATCTCCACAGGTCTGAGAGGTAAACTATCCTATGTTCCTCTAATTTGCTTACAATATCACTCTTTATATCTAGATCATGAACCCATTTAGATCTTATCTTGGTATGTGGGGTGAGGTGTGGGTCAAGCCCTAATTTCTTCCACACTAGTTTCTAATTTTCCCAGCAGTTTTTGCCAAATAGTGAGTACTTATCCCAGAAGCTGGGGTCTTTGGGTTTATCAAACACTAAATTGCTAAAGTTATTACCTAGATTGTCCTGATATCCTATCCTATGCCACTGATTGACTGTTCTATTTCTCAACCAGTACCAAATGGTTTTGATGACCGCTGCTTTGTAATATAGTTTTAGATCTGGTACAGCAAGGCCACCTTCATATGCCTTTTTTTTTTCATTAATTCCCTTGAAATTATTGACTTTTTGTTCTTCCAAATGAACTTTGCTACTATTTTTTCTAGATCTGTAAAATAATTTCTTGGGAGTTTGATTGGAATGGCACTAAATAAGTAGATTAATTTAAGTAGTATTGTCATTTTTATTATATTTTCTCAGCCTACCCATGAGCACTTGATATTTTTCCAACTGATCAGGTCTGACTTTATTTGTGTACAAAGTGTTTTGTAGTTTTGGTCATCTAGTTCTTGACTTTCCTTTGGCAGATAGATTCCCAAATATTTTATACTATTGACAGTTATTTTGAATGGGATTTCTTTTTGTATCTCTTGCTGCTTAACTTTGTTGGTAATATATTAAAATGCTGATGATTTATGTGGATTTATTTTGTATCCTGCAACTATGCTAAAGTTGTGAATTGTTTCTAGTAGTTTTTTAGTGGAGTCTCTAGGGTTCTCTAAGAATACCATCATGTCATCTGCAAAGAGTGATAACTTGGTTTCCTCATGACCTACTCTAATTCCTTTAATCTCTTTTTCTTCTCTTATTGCCAAAGCTAACATTTCTAATACAATATTGAATAGTAAAGGTTATAATGGGCAGTCTTTTTTCACTCCTGATCTTATTGGGAATGGGTCTAGTTTGTCCCCATTACATATGATGCTTGCTGGTGGTTTTAATTAGATGCTACTGATTATTTTAAGGAAAAGTCCATATATTTCTATATTCTTTAGTGCTTTTAATAAGAATGGGTGTTGAATTTTATCAAATGCTTTTCCTGCATCTATTGAGATAATCATATGATTTTTGTTAGTTTGGTTATTAATATAATTGATTATGATGATAGTTTTCCTAATATTGAACCAGCCCTGAATTCCTGGTATAAATCCTACTTGGTCATAGTGTATTATCCTGGGGATGACTTTCTGTAATCTTGTTGCTAATATTTTATTTAAGATTTTTGCATCAATATTAATTAGGGAAATTGGTTTATAGTTTTCTTTCTGTTTTCAGCATATCTAGTTTAGCTATCAGCACCATATCTGTGTCATAAAAGCAATTTGGTAGAATACCTTCTTTACCTATTTTTTCAAATAGCTTATATAGTATTGGAATTAATTGTTCTTTGAATATTTGGTAGAATTCACATGTAAATCCATCTGGCTCTGGAGATATTTTCTTAGGAAGTTGATTAATAGCTTGTTCTATTTCTTTTTCTAAAATGGAGCTATTTAAATAATTTATTTCCCCTTCTGTTAACCTGGGCAATCTATATTTTTGTAGATATTCCTCCATTTCAAATACATTATCAAATTTATTGGCATAAAGCTGGGCAAAGTAACTCCTAATTATTACTCTAATTTCCTCTTCATTGGAGCAAAGTTCTCCCTTCTCATTTTTGAGACTAACAATTTGATTTTCCTCTTTCCTTTTTCTAATCAAATTAACTAAAGGCTTATCTATTTTGTTGGTTTTTTTCATAAAACCAACTCAGTTTTATTTATTAATTCAATAGTTTTCTTATTTTCAATTTTATTAATCTGCCCTTTTATTTTCAGAATTTCCAATTTGGTATTTAATTGAGGGTTTTTAATTTGCTCTTTTTCTAGCTTTTTTAATTGTAAGCCCGATTCATTGATTTTCTCTTTCTCTATTTTATGCAAGTAAGCATCTAGAGATATAAAGTTATAAACACTTTCTTTTGCCAATTTTTAAAAAGCAATTGATAAAGTCATTTGCTATCCCTATATATGTGACAGAAAGTTGTGATCTTGTGTGAGTGTTCACATAACAATTCAGAAATGATTGAAAGACTGGAGACAAGGAGTAGACAGCTGTCTGATGTCATCTTGAAAAAAGATGTTGTGTCCTAGGAATCTGTTTAGCATTTTGGTCAATTACTTGAATACCAGTATCGATGGCACAAAGATAGGAGAAATAACTAATGCTTTGGATGCTAGAGTCATGACCAAAAGGATCTTGATAGGCTAAAACTTTGGTTAGAATCTAATTATAAGAAATATAATAGAGCTAAAGATTAAAAAAAAGCAGCTTTCACTACTATGTGAGGGAAGTATGAATGGACAGCAATTTGTCTGGGGGAAAAATAGATCTATGGATTTCAGTGGACTGCTTTCTCTGAAGCAACAAGGTAAGAAATGTAATATAATCTTTGGCACCATCAAGAGAAGCATAATGTTTGGAACTGAAGTGATAGTCCTATTGTACTATGCCTTGTTCAGATAATATCTGGAATAATGGGATCAGATGCGGGAGCTACAGATTAGGAAGAATGCTAATAAATTGGAGAAATCCAGAAGGAAGTCAAAATGGTGTATGACTTTGAGTTCATGCTGTATGGGAATTGATTGTAAAAAGCAGGAGGTTCTGGCTCTCACTGGCTGCTGTATGAAGCATAGACAAACAATTTTTTTCTCTCCTGGTCTCAATTTTTCTATCCATAACCATGAAATATTTTGACCCCATATTCTCTGATTTCCCCCCAATTCTAAATGTCTGTATAAGGCTCCTGGTAATTCATCATTTTACCATATGGAAGCTCTATATTCAACTTGGAAATTTTTTTTTAAAATACCTATTCAGGGAGATACAATATATGGGATCATAAATTTAGAGCTGAAAAGATCTTGATCCAGCTACTTCTTTTTATGGAGGAAGAAAATAAAATTAATAGAGGTTCAGATTCGCACAACCATTAATTGCTTAGGGAGAATTTGCATTCAGATCTTTTTGATTACACTCTACCCACTCTTGCAGAAAGTCACACGGCAAGTTACTGATGAAATCGGGCTTAGTGCTGAAGCATCCTGATTGTGAATCCAGTGTTCATTTCATTAGAATAAAAAGCAATGACTTCTTAACTCTGTCTTGGGCTGCCACTGCCATTTTATTTTCTTTTCCCCACTCAACCATAACAGCTTTTTTCTCTAATCTTTTTAGAGAAGGCAGAAAAAGAATTTGAAGGAGGATGGGACAAAATAAGCAAGCGGCCAGTGGAACACTGGGGAAAGGGGGATTGGGCTGAGGATGGGGCAAAAAGCAGTTTTGATAAATTGTGAATATGATACCTGTGTTAGATAAACACAGTTACTTAAGGTGGGCTTCATCCATAGTCATAGATGAATCTCAGCATCCATCTTGCTTGTCCAAGGCCATTTCTGGTTAGAGAGGGTTTAAGGGAAGATGGAATTCTGAGATATTTAAAAATAGGATAAGATAGTAAAAATAAAGGCTATTTCCTATAGCAGTAAGCACCTCATCCTGCCTCTTTTGATGACTCTCAGAATCCCAGGATGTCACTTCAATTAATATTGCATGGGGGGGGGAGGTGTTGAGTGGGTTAATATGGAGCATGTAAGAGGGAGACCTACAGGGCTATTTCTTTAAACTTCTTCATTATTCATCTACTGTAATGCCTTTTTTGGCATCATGAAGCTTTTTAGACCCATGTTGTAACTAACAAAAGTATTTAGTACTGGACATCCCACTCTGAAATACCAGAGACATTGCTCAAACTCATTCTGGAGTTATGATTAGTTTTCCTCTGAGAGGTCAGTTCTATAGCTTACCTATTCTCAATGCTTTCTTTCCATTTCTTCTCTGCATTCAATTTAATGTGCAAGGAACTTATATTTAAACATTGAAAAATCAATATCATAAGCAACAGTGTTTCCACACTACTTTCTTTACAAAGCCTTACAAACCTCATGTGATTTATCTCTTTAGCATGCCTGTGAAATGGAAATGGAGGAGATTTTCTTGACTCTTTTGAATGGAGGTTGATTGGTTGCTTGCATGTGGCAATATGTGGCAGGTAGTAATAATAATCACATTGAAAAAAGATGTATGGGAATATATATGTATAGGGTTGTTGGGAGATTCAAATAAGATCATATTATATATATATACATATATAATCAAAATTGATAAACTTTAAATCCCCGCGCAAATTAAATTGTTGTTCTTGTAACTTTTATTTTTTTCTTGAATCTACATCACTGGGATAAGCCTTCCCTGTGTCTATTCAGAGCACAACCTTATTTTATAAAATATATCACTAAAATGTGTGATTTCTTCTCTGTGCCTACCCCAGCTGCAAAGGTATATTGAAGTTCTCCTATGCCATAGAAGACATTTTTTTTGTAAGTTGTTTCAAGTAAAATAGTCATTACTCTGTAGTCCATGAAAACAGGCTTCTCTAGCTAGGCTGGCTCTAAGGTGACAATGATAAAATGCATTTGGGAAGCAGTTCTGGTTTGACAGGACTCACCAGAGGCTGGTGATGTGTGTATGTGTGTGTGTGTGTGTGTGTGTGTGTGTGTGTGTGTGTGTGATGGATTTGAGAATTTACTATTATCTTTAAGGTATGAGAAGTAATTAGAAGCAGGGTTTTAGCTAAAGGACACCAGCCTATGTTTTTAGAGAAATTCTCCTTAGGGGATATACCCTACTTCTTGGGAATCTTGATCTTTCTCCTCCTTTTTCTGATGAAGGTAACAGTCTCATTCAAAAATATTTGTCTGTTCTCTCTCATTCTCCATTTTAAGTAGGCCCATCTATTTTTCCATTCATTCATGTCCTTGAGGCTATCTTTCATTCTATTTCTTGCATACAAATCATAGATAGTGACATATTTGCACCCACCATGTGTCTTTTTCATTGGACTTTGAGATACGTGTAATTTCAATTCTTCTGAAATTATTGTGTTCCATAATTTACAGCTTTCAAACAATTTGGATTAAGAAAATACTTGAATAGAAGGAGAAGCAAGGGTAGGTAATTGAGGATGAGTAAGAACAATGTCAGTCTCCAATGCCAAATAGTTAGGAAAACAGGTTAAAAAGTCAGGTTGAAAAAACAATTTATGGCTAATATTAGGAAAGACAAGGATTTTTCAAAACTTTGTAAATGGGGGTAAAAATAATAGCTGATTTAGAATCGAGTTGACAACACTTTAAATAAATTATCCAACTTGGATCCTGACAATATCCCTATGAAGTAGAATCCACAGGAATATTACCCAGATGTAGAATTTGAAATTTTGAGATACTAAGTGATTTGGTCATGGTCAATAAGCTACTAAGCTACAAAGGCAAAGCTAGGTCTCTTCTAACTATAGACTTACTATATTAGATTACTTGCTGTCTAGGGGATGGAGGAGGTGGGGAGGGAGGGAGAAAAATATGTAACACAAGATTTTGCAAGGATAAAATCTGAAAGCTATCTGAATATCTTTTGAAAAATAAAAAGCTTATTATAAAAAATAAACTGGATTGGCTCCCTATTGCCATCAGGATAAAAAAAATAACTATAGGTTTAGTATTCATTCCATAATATCTTATTTTATCCTTAATACTAAAGAATCAGAGTATGAGATTTTTTCTTGAGATGGATGGAACATTGAGTAGAAAGAAGGCTGAGCTTAGTTCTAATCTGATTCCTTTTTTTCTGCCAAGGGAAATTATCTTTAGTTTGGTGAAAGGAAGAATGAGATGGATTAAAAGAAAATCGAATCTTTGAATAAATTATGGAGAGTGGAGACATGGCTCAGTAGGAGATGAGCAAATATTGTTTTTTATTTGAATAAATTTGTTTATTTTTATGTGCATTTATAATCTCTCTTTCCTATTATTCTCCCCCACCTCACTGAACAGCCAAAAACAAATAATGAAAAAAAACCCCTGATCATAAACATCGTAATCTAGTAAAATAAATTCCAATATGTACTTGCGCTTATGCATTTTAATTCATCACCAAACTGCCTGGAAGTGAGTGGCCTGTTTCATCTTTAGCCTCCTGGATATATTTCATTGTTGCACTGAACAGAGTTTGAAAGGCTTTCAAAGGTCTTCTTTTTCTGTAATGTTGCCATTCTTTAAATCATTCTCATTTTTATTCCTTTGCTCTACTTTAGTTTATAGGGATCTTAATGGCAAAAAAGTGTTCAAATTTATGAAAAAAAGGGCAAGGGGAAGTCTTAAAGCTACTAGCTAACCTTGACTTTTAATTCCTGGCAATATTGTGTAACATATTATTCACTGATTGTTTTGTAATCATTTGGAAAGAGAAGTGCTAATCACAAGCAGCCAACATGGGTTCATTAAGAACAAGTCATGCCAGCATAAATCTCATTAAGTTTTCTGATTGGACTACTGGACTGATAGGTCAGCAGAATGCCATTGACATACGTACCTAATTTCTCCATAATTTTTCCAACAATCACTGATTGTGGTGGAGTTCTTTTAGTAATCTGGAAAGTAGTTTATTCCCCTCTGATGACTGAAATTCATTGAGAGCCTCTAGATGCACTTTTTATGCCCTCATTTATCTTGAGTTCTAATTTCCTTTTAACCCAGGAAATCTACTTCAATTGAGTAAACATTATTGTGAATCAGTTTCGAATGCTGAACACTTGTGATCATTAATTAAAAATGTTGGAGTAGGGATTTTTTGCTTGCTTGTATTAGGTAACTTCTGAGCTGCCTTCCTACTTTGAGATTCTGTATGGAATTTTTAATTCCATAGTTTGGGATCATAGATATTGAGCCAGAAGAGAGTTACTACAATGCTTCCATTGACAAACATTGTACAATTCCCAAAATATAATGCAGTACTCAATTCTTGAACTGCTCATTATTTATCTTAATTGGATCATAGATCTTACACTGAAAATAACCTCATAGATCTACATAGATCAAAAAAAAAAAAGAAAAGAAAATTGGGGGCTCAGCTAGAGGAGGGGACAGTGGATAGAGTACTAGCCTTTAAGTCAGGAGGACCTAAGGTCAAATATGGTCTCAGATACTTAACACTTCCTAGCTGTGTGACCCTAGGCAAGTCACTTAACCCCAATTGCCTTAGCAAAAACATAAAAAAAAAATCTAAAAATTGTGCTATATAGATCAACCCCATAATTTTGCAAATTAGGAAATTGATGCCCAGGGAGGTTAAGCAAGTTACCCCATGGCATAGAAGTAGTAAATATTAGAGGTGAGTTTTGAGCAGAGAACCTCTGATTTTAGGGACAGTATTTTATTGCTTGTACCATACAGCTTCTATCTGTTTTTGTTGTCCATGCTACACATATTGAGGGAACAATTTGACAGGCTGCTTGTTGAGCTCTATATCATAGTACAGACAATATGAAGTTTTTATCCACTTTGTTTTTCTAGTGTGGGCAGTTTGTTCAAGTTCTTTTTTTTATTACTGAGAATTTTATTGAAGTCATGTTACTCTAGAATGATACAATTTGTACAGTGTTGACTATGGATAGACTTTTTTTTTAAATCCTTTTTTTTTTTTTTTTGCTTTTTGCTGAGGCAATTGGGGTTAAGTGACTTGCCCAGAGTCACACAGCTAGGGAGTGTTAAGTGTTTGAAATCAGATTTGAACTCAGGTCTTCCTGACTTCAGGGCTGGTGCTCTAACCACTTCGCCACCTAGCTGCCCCCTTTTTTTTAATCCTTGTAAAGTAATATTCACTGTATTCTAGACTTTTCATAATTCCCAAGTCCAGTAGCATTACAGACAAGAACTCCAGGGGTAGAAGACAAATGTGTTATAACAAGTTGAGAACTGCGGGCACTGATTAGAATTATATGATTAAGAGTGACAAAATAATGACTAGTAGAGAGAAGGTCAGCCTGATGCTGCTGTGCTTGTCTGGTAGCACATCTCAGGAACAAGGACATATCAGCAAAATTAAAATGTAGCCAATTTAGAATAGATAAAAGGAAATTCTTATATTTGCAATCAATTACTAATCTGTGAATCTCAAGGCTGCTTGGAAGCAAGGAGGCTGGCAACAGTGTATGACCTAATGAAATATTAACCAAATTCAGAGGAACAAACAGATGGGGGATTCATAAAGCAGAGACTCTTACCTCCATCTCTACCACGAACTTGTGTAATTTATGGTAAATCAAGTCATTTGGTTTTGCTCAAGTCAAGTTTTGGGTCAAATCAGTTTTTCTGTGTCTGGAATAGAGATGAACCAAGCCTTTCAAATGCCAGCCTACCTGTTCTCCCATTTCATTTCAAATTCTGTTTCGGGAAAAACAGAACAGCCTGCATTATTAATTACAATCTGATTATGAGATCTCCTTTTCTTATAGAATTGGAGTTAGGGGATTTGAAGGTAACAGTCTATGATCTCTCTATAGGAAAGAAGGATTTACTTTGATCTCAGGCCAAGGTAACTTGCTGTTCTATTGTTAAAATGTAGGTGGATTAAGTACCATGAAGTTGAGATTCATGGTCTTGGGCACTAAAAATCTCAGACTTTGGGTCTCTCTTGGCTCTCAGAACTTTGAACCCTCTTCACAGGAAGAAAAAAAAAAAGGAATTTTCAGAATGCCTTGGATGTATATCTTAGGCAATTAAAATAACAGGAATACAAGAACCTTTGATGCACAGGCTTGCTGAGCACTTTTCTAGCCTGCTCATCCACCTTTGGGGGTCCAGCTATCACCTAATTCTCACCTGTGGCTCCAAGAAGCTTCAGGATGTGCAACAGCCACACCCAAATAAGCTGTCTCAGCTGATGAGCTAAGCCAGTTTGAGAGGAACCTTTAAGCCTTAAACTCCTCAATGAGTTGGGTTGTGTCTACTCCAAGCAAGTGAAGATTTTTCCCAGTGGAAAGGTCAGATGAGAACAGTTTATTCCATTGGCCATGAAAGCTGATTGAAGCAGGAGCTATGGAGCACTTAGAGCTTAGTCATCCACTGCATTCCCAGGTCATCACCAATCATTCAGACTTTTGTCTTGTCACTGGACTTCGATGACTCTGGAAGAGAATGAGGTTAGTGACTTTGTGTAACTTCAACTCACTTGAATTCAATTCACATATGAGTCAAAACTTCACCCCACGATGTTGCTGTTCCCTTTTGAAAATTAAGGACAACCAACAATAAGATTATAGGTCTGGAAGAAACCGAAGAGATAATGTAGTCAAACCATTCCCCACATTTTAATGATGAGAAACTTGAGATCTAGAGAGGTTATGCCTAAAGTCATAAATGTAATGTGTTAGAGAAGAAATTGTCAAAAGAGTGAGATGAATCATTGGGACAGAGCCAGGATTTGAACAAGGGGCCTCCAAATCCTAAGTCATATGAAGTAATGAAAAGGAAACACTGGGATGACTAGGTTGCACAATGGATGGAGCACCTGCCCTGGAGTCAGGAGGACTTGAATTCAAATCTAGCCTCAGGTCCTCACTAAAAATGGCCCTGGACAAGTTACATAAACTCAATTTCCTCCAAAGAAAAAATAAAAAAAAGAAGACCCCACAAGGTGGTATAGAGATGAATAAAATGACTCTCATGAGTTTTGATGTATCATTAAGAAGCGGATTAGTGGAGTAGAGAGGATCTTGACTTGAAATAAGACAGGTGAAAATTGTTGAACCTTTGATTTCTCTTATACTATCTGGACCTCACCTCCTACCTCTCATCCCTTTTTGTTTGACTGATTCTTGAAGTCTTATTGAGTCATTTACTTCTATTTGTTCAATTTTAATTTTTAAAGTATTATTTCCTTCAGTTATCTTTTTTAGCTCCTTTTGTAGCTGGCCAATTGAATTTCTTGATTCAATGCATTCTTTTTCCATTTTGCCAATTTTATTTTTCAGTGAATTGTTGTCTTTTTCCAATTCACTAATTTTGTTTTTCAGTGAATTGTTGCCTTTTTCCAATTCACCATTTTTATTTTCCAGTGAATTGGTGATTTTTTCCAATTCACCAATTTTGTTTTTCAGTGAATTGTTTTCTTTTTCCAATTCACCAGTCCTATTTTCCAGTTTTTTATATTTCTGTTGCACTGATCTCAATTTATTTCCCCATTCTTCTTCTAGCTCTCTTTTGAGATTCTTTATGCAATCTTCCAGGTAAGCCTTCTGAATGGGAGACCAGGTTAAGTCCGCCTTTGTGGCTTCATCTGGGATTGTTTTCAGAATCTCAGGATCTGGGGACTGCTCTACTTTCTCTCCGTAGAAGCTGTCTATGGTGAGAGGTCTCTTCTGCTTCTTACTCATGGTTTTGAGCTGAGGTATCAGTCACCAGCAGGGAATACTGCCACATTTTCAATTTGCCCTGGGGAAGTTTGCCAAGTTGACTTCCAGTCTGAGGCTGGTCGGGCTAGATTCGCACTAGGACCACGTTTTCAGCTGCTCTCAATCCACTCTTTACCAAAGGCAGATCTGTCAAAGCACCTGCCCGCAAGCAGAGCAAAGTGGCCCAGGCGTCTCCCAGGGGCTTCCTGGGTGCCTAAAATCCACCTCTGTCGCAGCCCGACTTCCGCCCCGGGCGTGCTGGTGTCTGATCACAGCCAGTGGCTGATTCCCCTGAGACTAACCTCCGGATTTTTTTCAAAGTAGATTTTTGATAGAAGTGCATTGTAGTCCAAGTGTTTGGTGGAGCCCTCACTCCAAAACCAGTTCGGAGGCTCAATTTGTCTGGGTCTGAGGGAAGGTCTCAGGAGCTCACAGAGAAGGCTGTGTGTAGTTCGCCATCTTCCACTCAATCCTTTCATCCCTTTTTAAAATTTCTTTTACCTATTGTCTTTCCTCATAAGCTTTTTAGGGCAAGGATCATCCCTTTTTGTTTGTTTTTGTTTTGTTTGTGCCTGTCACCTAGTAAGCAATTAATAAATTTTCTATCCATCTGCCCACCTATAAATCTATCATTGTCTATCAGTCTACACTTAGGCAAATAATTTTACCACAACTTCTATTTCTCATCTATAAATTCTACTCTTGTTCAATTCTTGTCCACCTTCATGATCCCATTTGGATTTTTTGTTTGTTTTTTATTTGGCAAAGATACTGAAGTGGTTTGCCATTTCCTTCTCCAACTAATTTTAAAAATGAAGAAACTGAACCAAACAGAGTGAAGTGACCTGCCCAGGGACACAAAGCTAGTATCTGAGATTGAATTTGAACTCAGGAATATGAGTCATTCTGACTCCAGCACTCTATCCAGTTTGGGATCCGATAGCAGCCTTATATGTAAATTCAAGTTTGTAATAATTCTAGCACCTTTCTTTAACCTTTCAATGCTATTGTGATATATTAATGAGTTAATTAATCAATTAATAAGTGTTTGTTAAGATAATATTATGTAAACCTGGGGGGTATAAATGTCATGATTATTATTTTTATTGTGTCATTGGTTGCTCTTTATTAACCAACTACAAAAATATATTCTTCAGGGAGAATATGTTCTGAAATTGGGTAGATTGGTGGCAATTCACAATTTTTCCTCAAATTTATTCTTGTGCATGCATAAATATGTATATTATTTACACCCAGACATATTTGTGTTTAAAAATGTATGCAATGCCAGTTCTCTGGAGTATGCTGTTACAGTTGTTGATATTCAGAATACTGACCAAGCCTCCCCCAATTTGTTAGGTACTGCAGAGAAATTAAAAGACGTTACATGCTTGCATAAATATAGCTTCATTTTTCTCTGGTTCCCAGGGAGGGCCTTTAGCATCCAATCCTAGATGGACTACAGCTGTCCCCCAGCTTGTACTTAGACACTGGCAGAATTCTGAATCATTTCTTTAAGATTCTAGTTTGTGACATTCTGATGAGATAAACATCTTAATGATGAACTCAGAAACTGTGATACATTCTCTGACCCCCTGATGAGTGGGACACAGGAGATAGTGGTGCAGGGAGGGAAGGCAGACATATCCAGTTTTACAATAAAGATGAAGAAAATGCAAAGTGATGATTCCTCCATGAAGACTTCTTACAAAATTATAGAATTCATACTTGGAAAGAACTTTACAAATCATCTTATTTTTTAGTTTGTGTTTGTAGGAAAAAAAAGGTTTTAAAAAATGTATAGCAACACTGCTCAAATATTGGATTTTAATAACGAATTATGGAGAGAAGGAAAATCTGTTGACTCTTATTTTGGTACTTTTTTTTGTTTGTAATTTGAAGAATGATCTTTGTATTGGAAATGAAGGAATGAAAATGGCTAAATAGCATTTGTTCTCAAAATAAATAAGGAGATAGAAAAGAGGGAATTTCTCTGCCATAGAGGAGTTCTCATCCTTAGTAAGTACATCCCAAAGTGCTCAGATATGATTCCTAAGCCATTGGTAGTGTTTTTTGTTTTTGTTTTTGTTTTTGTTTGTTTGTTTTTGTTTGTTTTTTTTTAATTGCTGAGAGTAAGATTATACGATGATCAATTCTGATGGACATGGTTTTCTTAAACAATGAGGTGATTCAAACCAGTTCCTATTATTCAGCAATGAAGATAATCATATACATCCAGAGAGAGGCCTGTGGGAACTGAGTATGGACCACAACACAGCATTTTAATGCTTTCTGTGAATGTTTGCTTGCATTTTGTTTTCTTACTTAAGTTGTTTTTTTTTTCTCTTTCTAGATCTGATTTTTCTTGTGCAGCAAGATAACTGTATAGATATGTATAAACATATTGGATTTATCATATATTTTAACATATTTAATATGTATTAGACTACTTGTCATCTAGGGGAGGGAGTGGGGGGAAGGAGGGAAAAATTTGAAACAGAAAATTTTGCAAAGATCAATGTAGAAAAATTACTCATATGTTCTGTAAATAAAAAGATTTAATAAAAGTTTTTAAAATTGCTGAAAAGAAGAGAGAGAGCACTGAAGAAATAAAAGCAGATGTCTCTATTTTGAAAGACATCTCTACTTCATTATTTATTAGAGCAATGCAAAATAAAACAACTCTGGGGTATCACCACACCTATCAGATTGGCTAATATGACAGGAAAAGAAAATGACAAACATTGGAAGGGATATGAAAAATTGGGATACTAATGGTATCTAATTATTATTTACTAATGGTAAAATTGTGAATGGAGCAAACCATTCTGGAGGATAATTTGGAACTATGCCCAAAGGGCTATGAAACTGTGGATACCATTTGACCCAGGAATATTCCACTACTAGGCCTGTATCCCAAAGAAATACAAATAATAATAAAAGGAAAAGTACTTATGTGTGCAAACATTTATAGCAATTCTTTTTGTGGTGGCAAAGAATTTCAAACTGAGGGGATGGCCATTATTTGGGGAATGCTTAAACAAGTTGTGGTATATAATTATGATAGAATACTATTATGCCATTAGAAATGATGAACTGAATGGTTTCAGAAAAATCTGGAAAATTTTACATGAACTGATGCAAATTTTTTATAGTGACTGAAATCATTTCTTATTTTGCTTAGCCCAGGGTGAGAAATACATTATATTGTATTATTTTTTAATTTTAGAAATGTACTAGAATTGATGAAAAAATTAAATTAATAGAACCAGGATAACATTATACACAGTAACACCAATATTCTACAATGATCAATTACCTATGACATTCTCAGCAATACAATCTAAAACAATTCTGAAGGACTTATCTATCAACGAGAAGGGGACTGATAGAGTCTGAACACAGATTGAAGCAAACTTTTTTTTAACTTTACTTTTCATATTTGTTTTGATTGTTTAATTCATTTTCTTTTGCAAACATGCCTGATGATATATATATATATATTTATATTTTGTATTATTGCATATGTGTTATCTATATCAAATTGCCTGTCTTCTTGAGGAAGGGGAAAAGTAGGGAGGGAGAAAATTTAAAACTTAAAAATTGAAAAATCCCTAAATATTAAAAATTGTTTTTTACATGTAACTGGGAAAAAAAGCAAAAGTTTTCACAAAAAAAGGGATTTGACTTAGTTGCTTCTAAATTTATTTATAGTTTTAAACCTATAATGTTCTGCTACAAAGTATAAGATGATGTAGTTTTCTTAATAGACGTTTACCCCAATTTAGATCTAGGCATTTTTGTGAATTACAATCCTAGTATGGGTGAACAGTCTGATGTGAAAGTTAAAACATTAATTCACTTGAGATTACATTAAGACAGCCATAGTACCTAGCATTATACTTTTAGGTGATAATCTTATTCAGTATTGGTCACACCATTTCCTCAGTATTGTGTTCATTTCTGAGTGCCATATTTTAATAAGAACAATGATAAGCAAAAATGTTCAGAAGGGATCAGGAAGATATAAGACCTAGAGATGATGTGATCCAGTGACTACTTAAAGGAATTAGATATTTTTATCCTGGACCAAAGACCTAGAAAGGATATGATAACTGTCTTTAAATATTCAGGGGCTTTGAGATTAGATTGGTTTTATTCTAGGAAAAGGAACAATGAATAGAAGTTGCATTCAGATTGAAACTTGGTTGGAGATGTTGTTTTTAATTGAGTGATTCTTTGTGACTCCATTTGGGGTTTTCTTGATAAAGATACTAGAGTGGTTTGCCACTTCCTTTTCTAGTTCATTACAGATGAGGAAATTTAGTGTTTGAAGCTGGATTTGAATTTAGCTCTTCCTGACTCCAGGTCCAGTGCTCCACCCATTTTGTGATGTAGTTGATTTTTGGTAGAATGTAAAATTTCTTAAATTGCCTCCAGATGGGAGCCACTAGAAAATTTCAAGAGAAATCTGGATGACATTGGTTGAGTGATCTAAAGGGAAATTTTGTTCAGGTACAGGGATAGTTAGTCTCTAAGATCCCTTACAACTTGGGGGTCTTATGTTCTAGTCCATCCCTTTCATTTTTCAGAAATGGACAGCCTAGATAAATCAAGTGCCTTGTCCAGTATCCCACAGCTGGAGACTTCTGCTTCTAGGTTACTTGACTGCATATCTTGTGATTTTCTACTATACTTGCTGCTTCCTTACTCATTCTTCTCAACTTAGTGGATAGTAAAGGCACAAGGAAGATAGAATTGAATAGTAGTCTGTCTTGTAAGGCCATCTGAAAGTTTCTCTGACCTCTGGAGAAAAGTACTATATGATTGTAATTATTGAGCTAGAAGGGAACTTGGACATCATCTAATCCAACTTATTTTACCAATGAGGAAACTGAGGCTCACAGAGGTTAAAGTTCATGCCCAAAGTCACACAGGTAATAAATTTCTGAAGTGGAAGGGTCAGAAGAGTGAAATAATAGGAAATTGAATGAGTCACTGATTTTTATCTAGGCAACTCCATGGGGAAGAGGAAGAAGGGGACCCAGAGAGTAATGCCTTTTATTACTGGAGAGGTGTGGGGTGAAAGAAATCATTTTTAATGATTCATAAGGAGGAAACTATATTAAATATCAACAAAAAATCCAGTAGAGTTGCTTGGGTCTCAGAGTGAAAGATATTTTAGGCAAACTGAAAAGTTAAGATTTCTACTTCCCAAGAAAATAAAGACCAGCCACAAGGTGCCCAGGAGAATAGAATCCTGGATGCCACAAGCTAATGGTAACCACATTGGCTTCCATTGACAAGGGATAGCAGTGACTTTAACTGGGCAAGGGGCTGATTCTAAGCTTTTTCAGGATCAGGATGACACTAATCCCTGATTTAATTAGCCCTGACAGTGAGTAACTGGCCTTAACAAGCTGGGTTTCCTAATTAGCTGCATCTGGGAGGTAACTACATTACCTTAAGGATGTGGCCCCCACTGGGACCAGCTCTAGAGGGTACAAACAGCCAGTTCTCAGCTTCCTGACCTGACTGCAAGTGACAGGGAGGAGTCAGACTGCCTGCTGAGTCAGAGCTACTGTGTGGGGAGGTGACACAGATCATTAACCTGGACCTAAAACATCATGAAGTTAAAACTGTTGGACAAAAGCAGTTTTTAAAACATTTTTATTTAAAATTTTGAGTCCCAAATTCTCTCTCTTCCCCTACCTGCTCTGACAGATAATAAGCAATCAATAGGTTATACGTGTGCAATTATGTAAAACCTTTCAATGTTATCATTTTGTACAAGAAGATTCAAATAAAAGGAAAAAAAGGAAAAAAAATGAAAAATAACATGTTTTAGTGTGCACTCAGTCAATATCAGCTCTTTCTCTGGAGGAAAAGAGTATGCTTCATTATTAAGCCTTTGGGATTATCTTGGATCATTGTATTGTTGAGAATAGCTAAGTGATTCATTGTTCTTTATCGAGTGATAAAATGCTGTTATTGTTGCTGTTATTGTGTATCACATTCTTCTGGTTCTGAAGAATTAATACAGGTTCCTCACCTGTATTAATTCATGTAAGTCTTTCCAGGTTTTTCTGAAATCATCTTGCTTGTCATTTCTTATACTACAATAGTATTCCATTACAAAGCATGTCCTACAGTTTGTTTAGCCATTCCCCAATTGATGTCCTTCCCTTTGATTTCCAATTCTTAGCTACCACAAAAAAGCTGCTATAAATATTTTTGTACAAATAAGTACTTTCTCCTTTTTTATATCTTTGGAATACAGACCTAGTAGTGGTATAACTGGATTAAAGGGCAATTACAATTTTAATGCCTTTTGGACACAGTTCCAATTGCCCTCCAGAGTTTTGGGATCAGTTCACAACTCCACCAACAATGCATGAGTATCAAAGTTTTCCCACATCCCCTCCAGCACTCACTATTTTCTGTTAAAGGCACTTTTACTCATGTCTATGTCTGGTGGACACAGTGTTCTATCTCCCACCTAGAAAACTTTCTGGGAACAATAGGGCATTTTTTTTTTCTTTTCCTAAATGGAAATCTCCATATGAATGGAAGTAAGCCAGGTCAATTTATTGAAATGCTTCAATCTATCATCCCAAAGAGAAAGAAGAACCTAGGGATGAAGAATAAGTATCTACTTAGAATGTTTGGAAAAATTATGATGATGATGATGATGAGGCTAACATCTAATATAATGAGATTTGCAAAAGTCCTTTTCATCATCTCATTTGAGCTTTACAATGATGTCTGAGGTGGTGACTGTTGGCATTATTATACCTATTCTACAGATAAGAAAACTAGATGTCATACAAGAATTATTTGCCCACAGTCACATTTATCATTGCTTACTCGTGTCTAATTCTTCACGACTCCAATTGGGCTTTTCTTGCAAGGATACTGGAGGAGTTTGCCATTTCCTTCCCTAATTCATTTGGCAGAACAGGAAACTGAGGCAAACAGGGTTAACTGACCTCACAGAGCTAGTAAGTGTCTGAGGCCATATTTGAACTCAGGAAAATGCGTTTTCCTAATTCTAGATCTGGTATTCCTTCTACTACACCATTTAGCTACCCCTGCCAAGTCTTACTCCTAGTCTTGCTAAAATTTTGAAATTTAAATAAACATTGAAGGCTTTGATTAATTGAAGTTAGGGCCTTCAAACCTCAGGAACTTTTAATTACTTTCAGTCTCAAAGCCTCATTCTAGTAGTGGTAGCAAACAGATTCTCCTCTCTTACCTTTACTGCTTTTTAATCTACAGGGTGTCTGATCCCTTAAATTCTGTCTCCCTTTAAAATCATAGGTGAGGTATGTGTTTTGATATCTAGCCTCCAAAGATACCTTTCTTGCGATTCTACAATTCTTTTTTTCATCAACAATTATTTTTTAACCTAAATGAAAGATACATGTCTACCTCTATCTCTCTTCTTTTTATATCCATTTAATTTCAAATATTCTCATCCTACACTCTTCAATTAAGCCAAACTGACCTGTTCTTTTAAAACTTGCCATGTTTTCTACGTCTTCCCTGCTTTTGCATAGGCTTTCTTTCATGACTAGAATGTACCCCCTCCTTCACCTTTGCTTCTTGAAATCTTTAACTTAGCTCAATACCTAACTCAGGTGTCTCTACTTGAGAGAAACCCTTCCTTTTTCCTCTGTTATGTGTTCTCTCCCTCCTCAAATTACTGAACTTATTTATCTGTTCAAATGTATGTTTTCCCTGAACTCCTTGAAAGCAGTCAGTGGTTTTCATCTTGTCATGGTATCTCTATAACCTAGAACAGTGCTTCGGTGGCAGTGGATGATTAAGAAGTACTTTTTTAAAAATAGTATTCTATTTTTTCCAAATACAGGTAAAGATAGTTTTCAACATTCATCTTTGCAAAATCTTATGTTCTCCCAAGACAGCAAATAATCTGATTTAAGTTAAACATATGCAGTTCTTCTTTTTTTAATCATAGTTTTTCAGTTTTCCAGATATACACAAAGATAGTTTTCAATATTTACCCTTGCAAAATCTTGTGTTCCAAATTTTTCTCCCTCTTTCCCCACCTTCCACCTCCCTAGACAGCAAGTAATCCAATATAAGTAAAACATATGCAATTCTTCTAAACATATTTCTACATTTATCATTCTGTATACAGTTCTTCTAAACATATTTCTGTATTCATCATGCAGCACAAGAAAAATCAGATCAAAGGGAAAATGATAAAGAAAAAGAAACAAACAACAAAGATGAAATTACTATGTTTTATCCACAGTTAGTCTTCATAGTTAAGAGGTACTTCCTAGATAAATTAATGAATGAAATAATTCAAACCATCTTAGATCAATATATTAACTGCCTCACTTGTCCTCTTAAGAACATAATTATGTTAACAATGCTTCACATTTGTAGAGTTTCATTTTGCATGTATTATTTCATGACATGTTCACAATGAACCAATGAGTTAAGAAAGGATTTTTATCTTCATTTCATAGATGAGAAAACTGAATCTCAAAGAAATGAATACTTTTCCTAAGATCATTCAGTAAGAAAAGAGCAGGACTCAAATCTCAAAATTTCTTGGCTAAGTCATACTGATTCTTCCTAAGGTCTCTGTGATTGCAGGTCCCTGTATTTACCCTTTCCTTTGAATGAAATTATTTAGTTTTTCTGAAAAATTTACATATTATTTGTTTAGAGTGGCTTTATTTAATAGTGAAGCTGTGCCTTTCCAACCCTTCCAAAATACCATATGCCTGATATTCTTAGTGACCATCCAGTACCCCTGGTAATTGTCACCTATACCAGAATCTTGTCAGTATGATGTTATTATCACTACAATAATTGGCAGATTCTTCATCCCTACTGTTGAAATATCTAAATTCCCTCTGAGTTACTATTTTTTAACCTGGGAGATGTCTCCAGCTTGAAAATATTTGAAGCACCAATATAGACAGAAACAAACAACTGATACACACCTTTCCAACCTCAGGTATCCAGGAGTGGTATCAATAACCCCCAGACTCTTTGATGACTCATCATTCTGATGGCATGGAAGTGTGGTAGGGGAATACTCTTCCTAGTATTATAGTTTGGCAAAATCAAAATACCAGTATGGTGGATGAGGAACCATAGCTTTTAATTTTCATCAAAGGAAAATAAGGACTTATATTCACAGAAATTCCAGAGCTGTAACAAAGTGTTATATGAGAGACAGAAAGAGAGAGACAGAGACAGAGAGACAGAGACAGAGAGACAGACAGAGACAGAGACAGAGAGACAGAGACAGAGACAGAGAGACAAACAGAGACAGACAGAGACAAAGAGACAGAGTCTGTCCAGAGACAGACAGACAGAGAGAGAGGGAAGGAGAGACAGAAACAGAGAAAGACTTTGATTATTTTGATAATAGAAAAGATAATCTAAAATTCGATGGCATTCCAAAAATATGCACATACTTATTTAAATTCAAAATTATTTTAAAATTTGGAGTTTTTTTAAAAATCAAATTTACTTTTCTAGTTATGTTCTGTTAAGGTAAATATTAAAACTGATTTGCATTCCCTAAGCTCATTGCTTTGCACCCAGTAGGCTCCCAGTAGATGCTGTTGATTGATGGACTGACACCTGCTAGGCAATGGGGGACAGCTGCCAGGAGTATGCTGTGTCAAGGGGAAGTCAACCTGGGGTTAAAAGTTGGATGGGGATAATCCATAAAACAGATAATCCTTCCTGTGCATAAAAAATTGACTGGCATTTGCTGTCAAGAAGCTAAAAATTTTCTCACTGTCTTGTGAAGAAGGGATGACAGTACTTTGTTTTCTGGTTTCCTGTTGGGAACCTGTTTCAAAGTTGCATCCATCACATTTTCCTTCACTGAAAAAGAAAATTAACATGGACATCTTCCTTGTTGAATTATAGGTGCTTGAACTGGAGTCGTACAAAGCCTCATACAATCAAGTGAAACTAAAATAGATGACAGCCTTTAACACCCACCAATTACTTTGCACAGAGTAGGCATTTGATAATTGTTTGTTGAATTGAATTAAATAAAATTGCCAACCAGAGCATTACAGTTCTGGTAAGGTAATGGTTATAGAAAAAGTGTCAATTGCTTAGAAGGAAGGTCTCCATTTTTCAATGCAAAATACCTTCATAAAACTGCCAAGAATAGTTGTGGCTAAAGCAAATATTTTTATCCTAAATCATATACACATAGAATATTCTAGAACTGGAAAAATTGTGCAGACATCAACCAGCAGAACTGGATGCCACCCACCCAAGATATCTGAAGGAACACTACTGTGAAATTGTGGAACTATTAACCAAAATGTGTAACTTTTTCCCCAAAAAAATGATTTCTTTGCCTGAGGACTAGTGAGTTGATGATATGAATCCCATGTGTAAGAGAGCTAAAGATGAGACTCTGGGATTTGCAACCCAGTGAGTCTTGCTTCCATAACAGGCAAAATGATAGCATCTGTCAAAAAGGATATGGGTAGATAAGCACATCTATCCCATTGGGGAAAGGCAATGCCAGGACAAAATATTTCGTGAAATCTAAGCAAAACTTTAAAACTACATCCAGCTTCCCATTCACTAATAAATGTGTGAATAAAATTTTATTGCATAATTGAGAATTTCAATGCATATTAGAGGTATAAAAAGAGAAAGGTAACAAAATCACATTTGTTAAAAGAATATATAATATCTATCATAAACATGTAGAAAGAACATGTTCTCTTGTATCTTTCACTAGAACATGGTAGGCTATGATGCTTCTCCAGTATAGACTATGATTGGACAGAAATATTTTCAAGTCTCTTAGTAGAAAGTTGATCACAAACTTTGTGGAATTCAGGAAGATTAAAGCCAGGGCCTACAAAAGAGAAAACAGAATAATAAAACCACAGTTAAGTGGCTGTCCCAGGCAACTATGTCTACGTACTGTTATTACTAATAGAATAATATTCTCTCTCTCTCTCTCTCTCTCTC
>JAJPUD010001518.1:147778-206620 GCA_023553655.1 Myrmecobius fasciatus | reverse complement strand
TCTATCTATCTATCTATCTATCTATCTATCTATCTATCTATCTATCTGTCTGTCTGCCTGTTTGTCTGACAATTGTGAAAAACATATGTCGACAGTTAGGAAGGTTGCAATCTCATATTATCTCAATGACACATACCTATTTATTGAAAGGATGTCCACATCTCAGCAAGGGCAGATGTACCAAGCAAGAATTCCAAGACTTCCCCAAAGAAGATCTGTAGTTTGGTAATATCACATCAGGGCATTTATTGGGTAAGCACTGTTCCCATCTGGGAATCCTGGGAGCCCAAGTAACAATCCTGCCCCTCCTCTCCATAGACAGTTACTTACAGGAAGAGAGAGAGAGTGTGATGTAAATTAAAATTGAAGGACCTTGATTCCAGCCTTGATTCTGACATTATGTAGTTATCTGACTTTGAATTAAACTCTCTGTGACTCTGTTTTTTCATCTGTAAAATGATACAAAGATATTTGCAGGACCTATTACATAGCATTCTAAGAGACTGATTTGTCAACTAAAGCACTAAATAAACAGTGGCTGTTGGGAGGAATGTTTTATAGCTATTTCCATTTATTTCCAATATGTAACTTGATTGAGGCATTTCTAGAAGTAAGAAGATAGGTAGGCTAGAGGAAGCTCTGTGGTAATCAATTGTCTAATGAAAGCACTTTCTTTCAAGGACAAGACTTAAGATTAAATATGCTTAAACTAAAAGCTTCAAAAATGAACTAATTCATCATTTTTAAATTTAATTTTAAGGTTTCTGGTTTTCAGGGAAATTACTTCCATTGGATGACCAACTGAAATTACATGTTACATTTCAAAGAAATCTTAAAGGACTCATACGAACTGATGCAGTGCAGTGAGTAGAACCAGGAGAGCAATTGGTATTATAACACTTCAAAAACAAATAACTTTCAGAGACTTAATAATTCAGATCAATAAAATGACTAATAGTTATGCAAAATGACTGACGATAAAAATGTCGTTTACCTACTGACAGAGTAAGTGACGAACTCAAGAGGCAGAATGATATATATATTTTTGAACATGGATAATGTAGGACTTTGTTTTGCTTTATTAAATGTATTAACTATAAGGGTTTATATTTTTCCCTAATGGAAAGGGGTAAAAGAAACAAGAAGGAAAAAAAACAAATACTTGTTTATTTTTTCAAAATGAATTAAAAATATATTGGTCATAACTGGACTGGATAAGAATCATCTCAGAGGTGTGTTTTCTTTCCTTCTCTCTCTTACTTCTCTCATTATCGTTTCACTAACTAGTCATTTTAAAAAGCTACATTACTTCTTCCCTCCTTCCCACCCTAGCAAATTCACAAGGTGACCTGAAGGATATCCAGTAGGTTTTGCTATGACAAATATTAGCAAATACCACCTATGGTCAAAATTAAATAAATAAACAAACTCAGATTTGACAATGTGGGACTTGAACTGGGAAAAAAAATAAGACAAATCTATAAATGGCAATAACCTCGTGAAAGCTCTGAACTCTAAGACAATGAATCTGATTATCATGAGCAAGATAGTGACTTCCTACCCTTATCACAAGTCTGATTTTCTGTGAAGAGGAGGCTTTGGAGTCTAGTTTTATTTCTCTATGGCACATGCATGTAAGATGACCATATGCTTCCATGATTCCATATATGTCTTATTTCACATCAATTTATTTGCACTCAGTCTTTTTTTTTTGCCAAGAATGTCCAACCTATCTTTGAACTGTAGCTCTTCTAAAGCTATTAAGTCACCTTCTTGAGAGTAAGGATAGCTTTATTCTTTGCATTTATATCTCCTGTCTACCCCAGGGCTAAAAACAGAAATGGTGTTTAATAAATGTCAATTGTTGACATTAATTTGTTGATTAATGAAGGTTAGGCTACTTAATCTTCCATTATAGTCTCACCTGTGTTGAGTACTCAGTACCCTTAATGTTACTACAGTCAAGAAGTAGAGACAAATAAGCTAGGGATCAGGAAGGCAACAACTGCTGTCAATAAATATGTTTCATTTTCTCCTTGAGGATACCTATAAGACTAGAACCCCAAGGCTGCTGGGCCTGTGACCAATTGATCTTCATGTTGAAGAGCTATGATTGTGGAAGTTCAGGTGGGGATGAGAGTAAGGAAGGAGAACAAGGAAGCCATTGACATCTCTGTGCTTGAACAATACTATTCTAGAAGGAAATTGTTTTCCTGCACATCTGTATTCCCTGATATTTTATATCTATGTGTACACTCAAAAGTATTTGATTCTTTGTGACCCTCTTTGGGGTTTTTGTGGCAAAGATACTGGAATAGTTTGCTCCTTCTTTGGCTTGTTGGGGTTTAGAAGCTGATCCCTAAAATATTGAGGTTCTAAGCTGATGATGATAGGTGTTTCAATAGTATTTGTGGGCTTAGACCATCTCCAAATTAAGAAATAAAGATTTTATTATTATACCATTGATCTGGATGGGGGTGCTAAGTTCCAAAAGAGAAATTAATGAAGTAGTAATGAACAAACAGTATATTTATAGAGATAAAGATATTTTAGGGGGATGATTAAGTTATTAGTTTTATGATATTTCTATGGCTTGAACTCAGTTTCAGAGAAAGCCTATGATATGTTAATTTTTGGATGCTAATGACTCAGTTCTAGGAAGTCTCCTGATATACCAGTTTTGTGTCATAGATGTTAGTTGGAATTAGGGTTAGATACCTTCCTTCCAAAGCCAGCATCACAAATCATAAACGAAGTCATTCCTTTTTGAAGTCAATGTCCTGGTCATAAAATTATAACATAAAAAATAATCTAAAGATACAGGACTTCTAAGGACAGACATCTTGGAGTCAAAAAACTTACATTTAGGGCATTCTAAATGATCAAGATAACTTGGAACCATGATGCAGTATCCCTGAGATTAGCTCATTTTACACATGAGGAAATTGAGGCAAAAAAGGCTAAATCTCTTGCCCAGATTCACACAGCTAGTGTCTGAGAGCAAATTTGAACTCAGATCCTCTGGACTGCAGGCCTGGCACTCTATCTACTGGGTCACCTGCTTGCCTCCTTATAACAAGATTCTTTTGAAGCTGGCTGCACTATAAGCTCCTAGATATATTAAGGCCGATAATACACTGAATGGCTGAAAGGGTTGATCCTACTGACATGAGTTCCATGAGAACTCTGTGCTTGATGAAACCTTCAGAGTACTTCCAATTTTTTTCCCGGAGGTGATTATGCCAGAAGTTCATGGGATCATAGATGCCAGAATGGAAGGAACTTTAGAGATCGCCTCTTCTGGTCCCCTTATCCCAAAAAGGTTGGAGTTTCAGATTGGTGCTGTGAAGTGTCTCAAAAGAAATTTCAGGCTTTAGCCCATTTCCAAGTCAAGGGGCAAAATTTATTATAATTGAAACACCAACTGAAGCAGACTAAGTTTCAAAAGAATTTAGCAAAGCACAAGAATCAAGTTGATAAATTTATAGGAAAGAGTTAGAGACCAGGAACTTCATGTTACTTATTTGCTAGTTTTATGACTTATAGATAGATTTGAGGGTAATGTATTCACTGTTGTCTCAGGAACTTTGTAATCAGGGACCAACAGATTGTTTATCTGACAGTCAGCAATGTTTGTAGGAATACTAGTATAGTATTCCTTTATTTATTTATTACTTTATTCATTTATTTAAAGTTTTTATTTTCAAAACATATGCATGGATAATTTTTTGCCATTGACTCTTGCAAAACCTTGTGTTCAAAAATGTTCCCTCATTCCCCGCCCCTTCCCTAGTTGGCAAGTAATCCGATATATGTTATACATGTTAAAAATATGTTAAATCCAATATATGCAAACATAGTTATATAATTATCATGCTGCACAAGACGAATCAGATCAAAAAAGGGGAAAAATGAGAAAGAAAATAAAATGCAAGTGAACAACAACAAAAGAGTGAAAATTCTATGTTGTGATCCATACTCATATTCTAGTATTCCTAAGACAAGGAGATTTTAGCATAATTGCCAAACAGATTGTTAGAAAAATAGCACCCCTAAGGTCAGGGGGCCTCAGAATTATTGCTATACTCCTAAGGCCAGGAGACCCCAGAATTATTGCAACATTTCCTCTAGAAGCTGCACCCCATCATTCCCCTCTCATGCAGTTGAGGCCCAAATTCATTTGGGATAAAAGGACAAAGTCAAAGCTTTTGGAGCTGCTTCAGGTTGATAAGGAGTGTGTAGCTGGCTTTGCATAGCGGAATTCAGACCAAAGAGAGGAGATATGTGACTTGAAGGTGGCAGCAGAAGCATCCAGGGGGTGCTGAGTGTCAGAATCAGGTAGCAAGTGATAAGTTCATGACTTGGAATCTAGAAGAAACAAAGAAGAATTAAGGCTGTCCTCCCAGATCTTGACCAGATAGATGTCTACCTCTGATAGTTCAGGAAGGCATCCCTCTGAGTAACTTATGACATTTTTCTCGATTGGTGGGTTACTGACTTAATGATCCATCAAACAGTCATACCCAAATTAAAACTTAAAAGAATATAAGTTAGTCCCAAGAGATTTTATCTCTACTAGCAAATTCTGCTAATCACAGGTTAGGGCTAGATATATTACTTATAAAAGTTTACCAAGACTTAAACACATAGGAGATTTTAACATGTTTTTCCATTCTTCTTGAGTTTAAACTCATCCTGGTGCAAGGACCAATCATTAAACAAACTTATACATTCTTAGTAAATACATTACTTATTTGGGAATTATACATCTCAAACAAGCTCATTTCTTAGAGCTGATGACCTTGCTTACTCCGATGGCCTCAAGAAAACTGGCAAACTCACAAATTAAGGGGAGCTGATAGAGACCCCAGAGAAGAGGCTGAGCTTGCTGTTGCTCACCCCAATTATTGGCTTCCTTGGACTATCTATCTGTTTGATACCTTCCTTCACTCTGTGAAGGGCAAAAAGGGTGCTGCACACCATTATATTTGAAGGTGAATTGACAAGGCTTTCACCTCATCCCTCTTGTTCCACACACAGTAATAAGGAAGTTTAGGTGTAACCTGATAACAATAACTCCAAATAACTTAGTTAAAAGTTTTAGAATTTGACAAGTAATAGCCAAATAGTCGTAGCCATAATTTCCTCTTAGTTTTCTAGCAAAGGTGAAAACACCTATTTCCCTAAATTACATTTACAAAACATTATAAAGCAGGATTAGCAAGGCTAAATAAACTTTCCATCTTTTTTTAGTTGTTCACTCTATTTTGTCCCTGAGGATATTGCAGTTTTGGAAGTTCTCAGGGAGGGTTTCAGCTTCCCCCTTCCATTAAATGTTTCCCTTTGTTTTAGGGAGAAAATAAGACAATTCTTAAAATTGAGATAAAACAGATTTTAAAACTGACAACTGTAGTTTATGAAATTCCCTAACTTCTAATTAAATATTCCAGACAAACTGAGTTGCCTTTTGGTTATTTTCCAGTTCACACAAACCATTTCTCTTTTGTGAGCCAGGAAATGGTTAAGTGTCATTTTTTACTGACAGGGCTCCCAGAAGTGTGATTTCAGATAATGCAAGAGCAGGCTGTTTGTTGCCAGAGTTTTAAAAGTAGCAGCAAATTACTTTTCTATTTTCCCAAAGTTACCAAACTCTTAAATCTTCTCTTAACACTATCAGTGAAAATAGATTACAACGTACATATCCCTTTAGTGAGCTTTGATTAAAGCTCCTTTAATACTGCTTTTACTATCATATCTCAAATAAAATATTTCACTGAACTGAGTATATTTCTTTCTCCCTTTCGCCCTCCATCCATGTATCTGTGCTACAGTCAAGGAAGGAGAGAAGGGAGAAGAAAGAGAAAGAGATTCTCTTTCCTCTATGTACTATCCTCCTAGTCCTGGGAACCCCAGGTGTGGTAACCTTTATTTGGTTGAATTTTCTTCCAAATTACTTTACACATACACAAAAATCATTTATCTCAACAGTGACATTGTATGTTGGTCACATCTAAAAACCCATGTAAGGTTATGAAATATGAAGCAATTATATCCAATAAAACAGTTAGCATTCATATAATATTTGCTTTATGCTATTCTTTTGCAATCGTGATTTTCACAACTACCATTATTTTTTCTCTTTACAAATCAGAAAACTTGGCAGAGATAAAATAATTTGCCATAAATTACATAGCTAATACATTCCTTCAACTGAAACAGAATGGTGGGCTTACCAAATGCAGAGGCCGACTGATTTTCTCACCTTATACTGCCATATTTGGCGCTGCCAGGGGCATCTGGATTCTCCCCAGGAACTTGCTGGACAGAACCTGCTGAAGGGTGGGGTGGCTGGTGCTAGGATCTTTCTTTGATGGCATTTTCAGGTACCAGACCATGGTACCTGACCCTCACTGTACTGCCACCCCCAAGCTAGGTTGGGGACTTGTTTGGGCAAGGTATGTGGAGTGCCCACTGTTGTTCCTGCTTCCTCCGTTTCTACAGGTTGGGCAGAATTTAAATTTTCCTAGAGTTATTCATCATTCTCTGTTCTCAATGTGATCTTAGTGTGATCACATCATCTTTAATGTGATGACAAGGGGTAACAGAAAGACATGGGCTATAACAATCTTGTTAGCAATCCCCACAATTGAAACCTTGGTGGAGAGGAGCATGTTGAGTGGTCAAGGTTGTGAAAAGGGCCCCTTAATACCTCCTGGGGTGCTACCTTAGCCTTTGTGCAAAGTAAACCATATTTTCATTTCCCAATGGAGCAGAAGGGAGGATGCCAAATAAGATAGTCAAGGAAGGGTTAGCAAAAAGTTGTTATTTACTGTTGTTTTATTTTCTTTCAGAATGGGGTAAATTCCTGGAATTATCCCCAATGTTTTGGGAATTATTTTTCTTGCAAACTTAACATGACTAATTGCCAAACTCCTTAATTGTTGCTCTCAAAATCTTGAGAATCTGCTAAGATGTAATTTTAGCAGCCCTATAATTTTAATTAGCTAACTTTATTTCTGTAGCCCCCAGCTTGGCCAGATCTGGGGTCCACAGCAAAACAGTCGGGTTTTTCCCTTTTTTACTGTGAGAGTCAAGGATGTTAAGAAATCTTTCCCAGTATTTTAACCACAGCATAGAAATTTTTTCTTACTAGTTGAATTTTAAATCTCTCCAGGTAACAAAATCTAGCTCACAGAACAAATATGACAGGCATTCTGCACAGAGACAGACACAAATGGCATGAAAGAAGACTGCCCCATCTTTACCAAAAGCCATAATATTTCTTTTCCAAAAGCCATCCTATAGCGCCTGTCTCCTCTCGAATTCCAGGGAGGGTGAAAAGGTGGCAGCTGTTCCCTATCTATGAGGGAACTTTTGCCAAAAATTGCAAGAATTTCCAAATCTGGGCATCCCGAGTCAAGGAAAATTTGCTGAGCATAGAGTTCAAGACAATTCAGATAAGTTTATTGGTATTTGAGGTATCTCAACATAGGATTGAGGGAGAAAAGAATGGGGACCTTACCTTGACTAGCAGGAATTTGAGTAGAGACCAGACTCTACCCATACAGGGCCACCAAGGTTTAGATTCAAAGGAGACTCCAAACGTTGGGGTTTTAGACTGGTGTCACAAGGTGTCTCAAAAGAATCCTTGTCAAAGGGCAAAATTGATTATACTTTTACACCAATTGAAGCAGATTAAGTTCCAAAAGAATTTAGCAAAACACTAGAAACAAGGAAATGAATTTATAGGAAAAAGTTAAAGAGACCAGGAACTTCAGGTTATTTATTTGCAAGTTTTATGGCTTACAGATACGTTTGAGGGGTGATCTATTCACTGTTGTCTCAGGAACTTTGTTATCACTGACCAGCAGATTGTTTATCTGATAGTCAGCAGTGTTTGAAGTACTATATTAGTATCCCTAAAACCAGGAGATTTTAGGATTATTGACAAACATATTGTTAGGACAATAGCTCTCCCAATGTCAGCATTAGATTACTGCTATATTCCCAAAATCAGGAGACTCCAGAGTATTGTGACATTTCCCCAAGAAGCTGCATAACATCACCCTCATTTGCAGAAAAGGAAACTAAGACCCAGAGATGTTTAGTAACTTGCCAGTGTCAAATAATAGCAAATGACAATGGAAAGATTTGAACATAGTTTCTTTAAATTATTTTTTTTTCATTTAATAGCATTTTATTTTTTCCAAAACACTGTGAAATAGAGTAAATAGACTCTGATAGTATGGTATGGGATTCTGACATTTACCTGCTTAGGTACTCAGTTTATAACATATTGTTTTGAACTCATATTACCTTATAAATGGCTATGTTGGCAGCTTGGTGGCTCAGTGCATAAAGCCCTAGATCTGAAGTCAGGAGGATCTATGTTCAGATACAATCTCAGACCCTTAGTAGCTGTCTAACCTTAGGTAAATTCTGTTTGCCTCTGTTTCCTCATCTGTAAAAAATGGAGATGATAATAATAGCCCCTTCCTGCCAAGTTTATCATGAGAATTGAATGAAATAATATTTGTAAAGTCCTTTGACAACTTTAAAGTACTAGATAAATTCTGGCTGTTATTATTATGGTTATCATAATTATTTCCTTATGTGGATGTTTCCCCAACAATGTTATAAACCCCTGTTATTTAAAAAAAAAAAACCTAAGAAGTTATTCAGTAACCTCTCTGACTTCCTGTGCTTCTCACTATCTAAAAAAATTCTCTTCACCCAGTAGGTGCTCAGTCAAAGCTTTCCATTGATTAGGACAGGCTGTATATTTATCATATGTGCCCCATTGTGTTGCCAAAGCAACACAAGCTACCTGTGACCTCACAGTAGGAAGAAGCACCTCAGGAGGGTCACCAGGCCTCATTAACTCAGTACCTTGCCATATGGAATTACTTGATCATCTCCCCCCTTTCCCCCTTTCTTCATGTGGCAGAAATAATAGCTAGTCCATGAAAGAACTACTTTTTAGCCTGGAAGAATGACTTGAATTCTCAAAGAGTAGGGGTGACAAGGGTTTGCCCTGAGCATGAATTCCCAGATAATAGTCTAAGAACTGAACAGACTGTGAAGTTTGTCAACTTCAGTGATCACTTCTTTGCAAGGAGAGAGAATAATCCCTGGAGGCTCCCCTGCCATCCTCTTTGTTCTAGTATTCTTTTAAAGGAAGGAATGAGCATCCCAGAACATCCTAGTTGATAGGTTATTGAGCTCAAATCCTGTGGATTTTACCTTAGAAATGGTTCTCCCATCTGTCCCTGTTTTTTTTTTTTTTAACAAAATCAACTACCATTTATCTTTTTGCAGAACCTTTTCAACTTTCACTTGGACTGGTTAATCAACTACTAATTAGCCCCCTTCTTTTCTGTCTCTTTCTTTTATAATCCATCTTAAACACAAAATTATCTCTGTAATATAGATATTTGACTATCATTTCCCAGCTCAAAAATCTCATCAGGTTCTCTATTCCCTGTGCAATATAATACTATCTTCTGCTTGCTGCTTTAATTTATATTTCTAGCCTTATACTCTACCATTCCCCTTTATTCCCTCTGTATTTCAGAATCTATGTATTTTTTCCTTCCATACTTGGAAAATACACAGCTGCCCTCTTAGAAGCCATGGAGAAAGCAGATTCCCCAGCCATACATATAGACTCAACAGATAAAAGTGTATCCTTCCTTTCTTCTTCTTTTTTAAGCAAACAATTAAATTGAGAATAACTTGGGCTGAATTTGAATGTAAACTTCTTCCTATCAACCTCATCCATTTCTGTGTTTTTCACAAGTAAGAACAGCAGACAATTACTAATAATTTAGAAACTCTCAAACTCTTTCCTCTCCAAATCCATAAAAGTATCATGTCTCTATTCTCTTCCATATTCAAGGGTAAACCTCTTCCAGGAAGCCTTCTCTGATCCTCCTAATCTTTGTTTTAATCTCAAAATTTTATGAATTAGTATTTTTCTATCTTCTTTGCCTCTTCATATTCTATCTCACATTATGCTCCTCTACTTAATTTCTAACATAGCCTTAATCACTGATTAGGCTTTGCCTTAGTCAAATCAAGGTCTCCCACTGTATCTAGGGCCATTTCTAGTCATCTTGATCTATATCTTGCTACTGGACCCAGACTGCATTGGAGGAGAAAGTAAGGCAGGTGACTTAATTCAATTTACTTGCTTCTCATGGTATCACTTTTCTAATGTTATGGTTCTCTTTGAGCATGAGGGACAAACAAGACGTTATCTTATACACAGTATGTGTCTATCAGATTATAATATCCTTGAGGGTAGGAGATGTGTGATTTTCTATCTTTGTAGCAGTTTAGCAAAAGATGATGAATCAGGAAATTACATCCTTGAGAGACCAGGTCCTGCAGACATCACGATTCTGATTTTGCTATTTTGCTTTTTTGTTTTTTAGATGAATATTATGGCTGCAGTTTATTGTGCAAATTAGGGGTGACCTTTAGGTGTCGAGAAATTACCCATGCTTCCTGTTGGTTCTCGAAATGAAGCCACTGTCTATGCTGGAACAATACAAGCATTCTGAAGGTGTTCTGCACTCATAACTTGTGCCATCATTAATGAATTCTGTTCAGGACACCTTGTCTCTCCTTATCTCTTTTTATGCTTCATTTCTGAAACCTTATACAATATTTGTGCTTTTCTGACCTTGATAATAGTTATATATATGTACTAGTGCCCTGATGGAAATTTTTTTTTTGTTTTTTGATTTTTTTGGGGGGGGAAGGATGAAGGCTTAACTCTATTTTTATATAGTTGAAAAGTTTAGACTTTGGGACCTTTAAATTAGTAGCTGTCAATTGTTTGTTTATGCATGTGGACCCTAGATGCCCATGGGTGGGCAAGGTTACATGGGAGAAGGTTACATTCAAATTTAATCCAAGTCACCCCTGACCCTATAAGCAGGTTCCTAAAGGTAATAAAGGTATGGAGGTATTCTTAGCAATTTGAACTTAGCTCTATCACCAGTGACTTTCTTTCTTAGTAACTTGTAAGAAGCTAGAAAAGCTACAGTGTATTTTTCTATCATTTTGTTGATTTTTTTTCTCTCCTAGATGAATGATTCTCATCACCTTCCTTCAAAGGACACTGAATCTATTGAGTTGGGAGATGGCACTTTAGCAGAGTGCCTTGCACATAGTAGGTGCCTAATAAATGTTGATAGTCAGACTGTGACTGCCCAGAACATAGGATCACAGATTTGGAGCACAGAAAGGACCTTTGAGGCAAACCCCTATCATTTCATCAATGTAGAATGTAAGAGAGCAATGGTTTCACAGATAGAAAGCCTGGACTGCTCCAAACTCTCCTGGATCAATCCCTCAATATGCAACAAAACCACTTGCAGGAATTTAGTTTTAAAGATTGCATACTGAAATGAGAATTATCATTACCAAGTAAACTGAGGAGCTAATCTGTCAGTGCTGCTGCCCATTGTAGGATTAGGACTCAGATAAAAAACAAAATATGCTATTCATTAGTATGGGAATATATATTTTTCTTTAAGCATCTTTATCTATGAAGTGAATGCACAGTTAACTCCCAAAAGAATTTTTGAACCTATTTAAAAAAATAGAATAAAAAAAAAAGAAAAACAGAAAAGGAATACAAAACAAAATTTAGCAAAACAAAAGAGAACATTGTCATGTGCCCAGCAGAACATCAGGGAGGAATCAAAATATATAACAACAAATTAACAGATTAAGAAAGTAAATATATTAGTAGAAGAAATTGTATTTTTTTTGTTTTTTGATTTTTTGATTTTTATTTTTTATTAAAGCTTTTTATTTTTCAAAAACAGTGGATAATCCTTCAACATTAGCCCTTGTAAAACCCTGTGCTCCAACCCCCCCCTTTCTTCCACATCGTCCTCTAGATGGCAAGAAGTCCAATATATGTTGAATATGTTAAATCATTTTTTCATTACTGCCATGTAAATTAATTTTTTTTTGTTTCTCAGGTGCACACCTTGTTTACTTTATTCTTTTTTCCCTCTTTTATCACCCCCACCACTCCCAAGCAACCTACAATTAGGAAAAAGTTTATATGTGAATATATATATATATATATATATATATATATATATATATATACATATACATATTCATATCACATACCCCACATATACACATATCTTTGGTATACCTGCTAATTCTTTAATGAAATTCTGCTCCATAACTTGCTTTGCTATTACTTAACTTCCCTCATCCAAGGATCCCTCTCTTGTCTTCTTCCCTAACCCTTTGCTTCCCCATCTACCCATCCCTCTCCCCTTATTTCTTTATCGATTTTGGAGGGTGCTATACCCTTCATGCTATATATGTAGTGTTGCCTATTGAATCCAGTTTCAATGTGAGTAGTTCAGAACTAAGGACCTTCTTCCCCCCTCTAATACCTTTATATCTGTTCTTCTTCTGCACTGCATTTGTATTACATGATTACGATTTTTACCTTAAGCCTGCCAATCTTTCTTTTGAGCCACCTTATTATTAATGTGAATCTTAAACATATAGTTTACATTTCCCATGTAAAAAAAAACATAAACAATTTGTCCATGCTTAAACACTTTGGTCATGTTAAGTTCCTGAAAACTGATCTTTGATATTGGCTCTTCTATATTAAATTTTCTGTTAAGTTTTGGGTTTGGGCAGAAAGTCCTGAAAATCTGCAAATTTTTTGAAGGTTCATTTTTTCTCATTCAAAATTGTAGATAATTTTGCTAAGTATGATATTTTTGGCTGGGGGCCTAAATCTGTAGATATGATTTCAGGACCTGCAGTCTTTTATTGTAGCTATTGTTGAGTCTTGTACAAATCTAATTGTAGCTTCAGCATATTTGATTTTTTTTTCTTATTTCTTGCAAAATTTTCTCTTTGATCGGGGGGCTTTGAAATTTGGCAATAATATTCCTGTGTGTTTTCCACAAAGGATCTCTTTGAGGTAGTGATTGGTGGATTTTTTTTTTCTAGTTCTACTTTCCCATCATGTTCTATCACTCCAGAACAATTTTCTTGTTTTATTTCCTGCATTATTGTGTCAAGATTATTTTTTTGGTCACAATTTTCTGGTAGTCCAATCATTCTTTTATTTTATCTTCTTGATCTATTCTCCAGATTTGTTGTTTTACTTATGTTTGCCATTCTGTTCTATTTTATTATTCTTTATAATCTGTTATGTTATTTCTTAGTCTCTCATAGCTTCACTGACTTCCCCTTGCAGAATTCTAATTTTCAAAGACTTATTTTTGTCTTTAAGACTCTATACCTTCTTTTCTAGTTGGTTAACTATTTTTTTCAATAATCTTGTTTTTCTTGGATTAAAAAAACCTAATTGATTAATTAATTAGTTTCCCCTCAATGTCTCTCATTTGTTTTTTTTTTTTTTTTAATTCTTTTTTGAGTTCTTTTATAAAATCTCTCTGGACAGGAAGCTATTTCATGCTTTTTTCACTAAAGTGTCCTCCTCTGAAGATGAACTCCAGTCTTCTCTGGTCCTATACTATGTTTCAATGGTGAGGTTATTTCTTCTTTGATGATTCATTTTCAATGAGGTATTATAAGAACCTCTAATCGTGGGGTGAAGGATGGTGCCTCTTTATCTCTCCACTGACCAGGAACTCCAAACCAAGAGTTCCACCCTTTTGCAAGTTCCCATAGCCAGCAGCATCCCTGCCCATTGCTTCTGCACTCACTGGGTGCTAGTTCCTTCTCACCAGGGCTGCATCTTAGCAGCACAATTGGGCCTGGCATTCTCAATCAGTTGAAGTTCCTTCAGTCTTCCCAGACTTAAACCCCAACTCCACAAACACTTCAGAGATGAAAGTCCCTATGGTTCCTGCTGAGACTCCAGCCACACTTTGCTACCCACTTGATTTTCTTCAGAGCTTGCCAGGAGGTGTTTGGCATTTCAGATAGGTTAATACCCACCCCAGGGTCTTTCTTCAGTTTTTCTCAGGTTCTTTTAGGAGTGCCCCTGTTCTGCCCTAATCTTTCTTTATTTTTTCACCAATCTCTGTTCATCCTGAGGTACAAATTTATTCTATTTGTAGGGGAAATTGGGAGAACTTGAAATTTACTGACCTACTCCACCATCTTCTCAGAATCCTCCCATAACCTATTTTTAAAAGTGTTTTTAGTTTCAAAAATATATTTTTATTTCATATTATTTGGAATAAAAACCAACTGCTAGATTGTAAACTCCTTGTGGGGAAGAGCCATGAATGAATCACTGAATGAATCAAAGTAATATTTTTAGCTTTTCAGTCTTCAGAGAAATTGGAAGGATTTATTTAAAAGGGGAATCAGACTGGGGTGAGAGTCTCTTCCTTGTTACCAGGTTACTTTTTTCAGCATATCAAATTGGAATCTGAATTTTATAATGAAACATAGTTCATCTCTCCCTACCTTGTTTTTCCCCTGTAGTCTGGCGCAGATAACCTTTTCTTGTTTGGCAAAACACATTGGATTGGTCTTTATTACAAAGGCATCTTATGATGTGTTTTCCAAACAAATAATTAATTTTTCTATCGTTTTCCCCATCTTTGTATTTTTAAAATCTCACCAATTTATGTTAAGAAAAGGGTGAGATGGTAGTCTGTAACCCAATATACCACCTAGGATGTGGTAGCAAATGATCTAGATTTTGCATCACGGGATCTGAGGTGGAATCTTAGCTCTGCTACTCATCTTACCTTGTACAAGGTACTAGACCATTAAAGGCCTCAATTTGCTCATCTGTAAAATGTTTGGAGTAGATCTCTGCCCACATAAGGGACAGCTATGTTGATTAGTAGCTGAATCGGACAATAGTATTGCATAGGTGCTTTTTACACTCCAATCTTGTGGGATTCTTCAGTCACCATAAATTCCATGCTTGTTTGCTCCCTAACCAGTGTGATGAGCTCCCTTGAACCTATGGAGCTTTTCCTCATGTTCCAAAGGTCGAGTATATAGGAATATTTATTTTCCCTTTCTGACTCTCTTGCTGTGATCACTTCCCAAAGGCTTCAGCATGTCAGATCTAGAAAGACTCGGGACCCTTGTCAGGGTAGAGCTCTGGCTCTCAGCCACTTTGGAGCAGCCATCAACTTTGTAGAGCAGTCTATGCCCAGCCTGAAGGTCCCCAGATATTGCTGCTAATCAGGCTGACAGGAAGCAAAGGCATTTACACTCCCTGGGTTTCTTTTCAGGAAGCATTAAGCTTCCTATTCGCCAAGAACAGGCTCATGTCATCTCTCATCCATGTCTTTCTCCTGCTTTACCTCTAGTGCCATTTTCCTTAGCGTTCCAAGTTCCCTCAATCTCTTGGTAAAAAAAGGGAATCAGTCTGCTACTCCTTTGACTTAAGTCACTTTATAAGTCATTTTGGCATGATGAAAATAAGATTTAGCAGGTGCCAATAGGGCCCTCATTGATTTCTTTTTTTTTAACCCATTAAAGTGCTTCAGGTTGAGGTAAGGCTTCCTTCCCTTAGCATTTATACTTTCTGAATATGCCAAAAAAGCCCAGTAGAACACTAAGTAGATTAGAAGATTGTATCATTTTATTTCATGTGCTCTCTCCAACCATCATTCAATTCAGTTCAGTTCAGCTAACTTGGTATTCAGGAAACTTCTCAGTTTGGAGTAAAAGACCTGAGTTGAAGTCTGTTCTGTACTACTTACTACATGTGTGAGCTTGGACCAATTCCCTATCCAACTATTCTGGGTTTCCATTTTTGTTGCTGTTTTTTCCTAGAAAATGAAAAATTGGAAACAATATGTCTTTGAAGGTTTACCTATTTCAAAATCTGTGACTATACTTATGATCTGCTAAGCAGGTTAACGTACACTCAAAATGACTTTCTACTGGATGGTCAAAGGATATATTAGTTGAAATCAAAAGATATTTTGCCAAACCACACGGCAAATTGAATGACAAGAAGAGATTCCCTTGTGCATTTGTATTATCAATAAGGAAAGATCTGCATGAGAACACATGTAATAAGAAAGTATACATAATGAGCATACACATAGAGTTACTAGGGAAAATGTATGAAAGGCTAACACGGAGGAGCATATATAGTCTTTTACAAAGGCATCCTGTGATGTCTTTTCCAAACAGGTAATTAATTGCTTTTGATTGTTTCAATCATCTGTGTATTTTTAAAATCTCACTAACATGCTAAGAAAAGGGTGAAACCCAGTGAGAGAGGACTGTGGGAACTGAGTGAGGACCACAGCATAGCATTTTCACTCTTTCTGTTGTTGTTTGCTTGCATTTGTTTACTTTCTCAGTTTTTTCCCTTCTTGATCCAATTTTTTCTTACACAATAACTATATTAATATGTATACATATATTTTAATATATTTAACATGTATTGTATTACTTGCCTTCTAGGGGAGGAGGTAGGGAGAAGGAGGGGAAAATTTGGAACAAAAGGTTTTGCAAGGGTCAATGTTGAAAAATTACCCATGCATATGTTTTGTAAATAAAAAGTTTTAATAAAAAAATACAAAAAAGGAAAAGGGTGACATGGTAGTCTGTAGCCTAATGTGGGAGCAAATAATCTGGATTTGACATCATAGGACCAGAGATGGAATCTTAGCTCTGCTACTTGTCTTACCTTGAACAAGGCACTTGACCACTGAAAGCCTCAGTTTGCTCTGGTGAGTGAAAGACGTACCTCAGAGGCTCCAAAGCCACTGATGTCTTCTGATAATTTCATTTCTGCTTTCTGCTATGGTCTGCTGGTCATTGTATAATTTATACCTTTGGATATCTAATATGAATCCAGATGCCTTCATAACAGATATTCCAAGACTCCATTAGTGATGGGGTTTATTGATACTCTGGGTAAATAAAGTATGTGGTATTTGGATAGGGTAGGGTAGTTGGTGAGGACGGAAGTCACATAAGTTTTATAAGGGATGAAATATGTTCAAAGTACCATGGATGTGTGAGAACATCCTCTTCCTTTTAGGGATACTCATCTACCATTTCTGAGTCTGATGAGTAACTGTCCTCATTATCAAAAAGTTTTGCACTTACCTATACCTACATTATTTTTGCCTTATTTGCCCACCATGGAGGTGATTTTATGTATCCTTCCCAAGCATTTTACAGTCGAGTTCTAAAGATGGAATACTATCTGCATCTCTGAGCATCTTTAAACATATACATATAGGTCTAATAGGTGAGAATTTATTAAGTATCTGCTACATATCATGCCTTAATTTGGGAATAAAAGTAAAACTGCACAGTGGAAAGTTTTCTGCCCTGAGAAATCAGGAGAATTTCAGCTGGAAAATCTATGGGTGACTCAGAGTTCTGCCTACTGCTCTTAAGTAGATTTGTCCAATTAGGGAAGGCCTCTTTGTAGTGGTTGGACTTCATGCAGGGGTTCATCCCATAGAATTCCAGTAATTAAGAGGAAAAATTCGTGCAAATGTATTTTGTAAGCAGTAGTTTAACCACATGACCTCAAAGAAAGCCAACTGATACAAAGGCTGGCTAAAACTCATCTTAGCAGGAATCCCTTACTTTTTCCTGATTTCATGTGTGGGAGTTCTGTGAATATTACCTTACAGTAATGTGCCTATCAGACTCATGTTTAAATGGGGTGCTGGTGATGAGTCCTGAAAACCAGGAGAATTACCTGACTTGAGGATTCATACTAGGGAAGCTAAAAAGAAAGACTTCTATTTGTTTTAAATTTTCATTATTGCCTTTTGTTTTTCTTTATAATTATTTTTTCCTTTATAGCCCTTTCTCAGATCAAATACTTCACACTCTAAATAATGAAGAAAAAAAAAATTGAATAAGCCAAGCAACCCAGAGACAGCCATATGCATATCCATAGTTCTCATCTCTGGACTAAAAAGAAGAAGGTGTTGCTTCTCTCCAGGAGGGAGACTGTTCATTATAACTGCTGAGAGTTCAGTAGGTTTAGCGTTACAATTCACATCATTGTAGTTGTGTATATTGTTCCTTTGGTTCAGTTTTGTTCACTCTGCATCAACTCCTGCAAGTCAAAAGAAATCCTTTTCAATGTGATTGTACATGTGCATTTTTGTCAGTGTTTTGCTTTGAATCTTCATCCCTCTAGGAATCCACTCCAAGAAAATCTTTTGGAATGGTAGAGATGAGTAGACATTCATATTTAGAAAGCATGATTATGATATTCTATCCAGTGGGAATTGAAGAGCTAGTCAGCAAACTGGAGTTAAAATTACTGCTCTTCTTTGAAATATAGGTTATTATGTACCAATCCATTGGTTGTTACTTTTCAGGGAATATATGAAATGATTTAAGGCTGGTATTCTTAACTTGGGGTCCATGAACTTAAAAAAATTGATATCAATGGTTCAGTATGATTGGTTTCCTTTGAAATTTTGTATATTTTGTCTTATGTGTTTACAATATTATTCTGAAAAAGAGATATAATAGATTTTTTTTCTCTGAGAAAGTATAAATTTATAATTCTGAGAAGGATTATCCAGACTGACAGAGGAATCCATGATACACAAAAAAAGATTAAGAAACCCTCATTTAAGATGTCATACACAGTACCAGTTTATCACTGATCTAGAAAATGTTTCTCAGGGTTTCTCAAAGACAACTGTACCATGACTTCTCCCTGGTGCAGCTGGTTTGGGGAGATTTATAGAAAACTTCTGAAGTTAGAAATCTTAGAGTAGACCCTAAGATTTCAATGTCTGACCTGGCTGTTGGAAGATGCAAGAACACTAGATGCCAATGTATATGCTTTTAAAAATTGTTTTCATTTTACAGTTTTTCCAAGACTTCCCTTTTTGTTATCCCTTTTTATGGAATCTTATGAGTTTTCTTTTTTTTAGGGATATTGATTATGACAGTTTTCAGTCATCAAGGCAAGAGAGAGAAAGAACAGAAATCATGTCCCTTGGGAAGTGATTGTGACAAAAGAATGAGGAGGAAAAGAAGGAAAATAGACAACAGCAGAGCAGGGAAGAGCAAGAAAGCTGAAGAAAAATGAAAAAAGATGGGAAAGTCTGGGAAAGAAGAAAAGAATAGGAGAAAGTGGAAGGAGAGAAATGGAGAGAGGAGGGATTAGACCTAAAATGGGGAGAGGAAGAAGGAAGAGGAGAAAAATTTAATGAAAAAGTAGGAAGATAGAAAAGGTTGAGGAAAAGCAATAGAATAAGAATTAGATGGTAAGAAAAAAAAAGGAGAAAGAGGAAAAGAAAAAAAAGAAAAGGAGGAGGTTGGGGGGAATAAAAGGGGAAAGGGATCAGGAGAAAGAAGAGATAGACCAGAACTAATTGTCTATTGCCCATTTTTTTTCTTGGTACAGCCATCTCAAATTGTACATGAAGTTCTAAGGGACCTGATTCCTGGAACATGGCTGCTTCTACATTCTTTTCAAGTTACTTAAAAGGTTAAGAGGAAGAAAAGCAGGGAGAGAGCAGAAAACCAAAATACCCTTCACATTTCTGCAGTTTCTTTTGAGTTGAGAATGGCTTTTTAACCAGCGCCTCCATCCAGAACCTTGTTGCCATGGTAACCAACTTCCAGCTTTACAAGGCTGTGACAGCAGGGCTCAGGAGATCGGATTGCTGACCCAGAAAATGAAATGGAAGAAGTTTTTGTTTCCTGGCATGTAAATGTTAAACATGCACATGCGCCCACATACATCCGTGTATATTCTCACACACAGGCATTTGTGTTTACTGAGGGAGTATGTCTATTTCTTCACCCTCATACACTAATACATTTTCACACACAGACATTTGTGTTTACTGAAGGGAGTGTTTTTTTTTTTTTTAATTTCTTATTAGTTTCATTCTTGTGCATGAGACAGAAGAGAAATCCAAGAGTGGATTCCCTGGGTTCCTTGTGGTGCATCTTGTTCTCATATAGGACTTGACCCAGGATTGCTTCCTTCTATCTTGTTACCAAAGGGCTTGGTCAAGGACACAATGCCTTGGGCTGATTTCATTTTCTAAAGCACTTTGAATATTGCCTGAGCATTCATAAGATATGTGTTCTACTCCACTCTTTGGTGTAAAGGTGTTTCTAAAGTTGCCTGTACATTTAAAAAAAAATCAAATGCATTGAATGGAGGGGAGGAGTTCGTCATTTGACAGAACTCAGTAGTAAACCCTTTTATAAGTAGAAGAATATCTTTTTGACTTCAAGTCTGGATTTTAAATCAGAGAATGAACAGAGAATAAACAGCTCTGTTACTTATGACCTGTGTGACATTGGGTATGTAGTTTAACATTTGAGGTTCAGTTTCCTTAGGTATAACATGAAAGAGTTAGAAAATATGATCTTTGAGGTTCCCCTCAGGGTCTAGCTATAAATCTATGACTTGGTGAACTTTCAAAGAATCTACATTGTCAATTTAGTTAATAGTAATAACAATAATAACAACTACCATTCATAAAAATATTTTAAGATTTGCAAAAGACTTTATAGATATGTTTTTATTTTTATCCCCATAAAAACCCTGGGAAGTTGGTGATATTATCTCCACTTTTCCCTAATGAGAAAACTGAGGCAGAGAAAAATTGTATAATTTGCTCAGGGTCAGACAACTAGCAGCTGAAGCTATATTTTTTGTTTGTTTCTTAAATTTTTTATAGTGAGATGTGCACATTCTGAGGTACTTGAGTTAAGTTTGTAGAAAATATAGTTAAGGCATTAGAGTTTATTGAGTACCAACTCATTTGTTTTACAGATGGGGAAACTGAGGGCAGAAAAATGAAAATGACTTGCCCAGGTTCATATTACCAGTAATTCATTGAAGTGAGAAATCCAATCCAAGTCTTCCTGTCTCCTGGTCCAGAGTAAACCCCACTAAATTCCAGTATTGTTTTTATGTGTCTTTATCAGCCCTGGATGATTTTGCAGGGGCTAGTTTTAGTTTGCAGAGTGACATCCAGACACCTTATGATACATGACCCCTTGAAGGGCATGAGAGGCCATTGTTGAAAACCTTCCCAAATGCAGCTTGGGCCAGTGCCTACCCCATGAGTCCCCTGTTCATCAAATTGGGAATCCTGGAGAAGCAGCCTGTAGTCCTGATAAAAGTCAATCTGCCTCACCTTGGTGATGATGCATTCCCTCTCCAGATCAAGGGTCACTCTGTAAATCAGGTTGTCATGGTGACTATTATTAGATTACTACTGTGTACACTCATAATTCATAAGTATAAAGGATTCTCAGCCTTTTGCTAAAATAAAGAGGGAAAAAATAGCTGGTTTCTGTGAAAGCTCATATATTCTAATGTGGATTTGCATTTGCATTTACTTGTAAGGGGATGAGTAGAGTAGGCATTTATGTAGGTTTGTAAAGTGCTTTTGCATATTCTATTGCAATTAAAGTTTGCAAGAATCCCGTGAATAAAGTACCATAATTTGAATTTAAAAAAAAAATAGAAAACTGAGGCTTGGGGCATAGGTGGTGGTGATGGAAGTAATTTGCCTTGAGGAACAGCAGCAGGATCAAATCTGCTGTTCTGCTCTCCCCAGATGTCCTTTCATTCCTCCACATTGACTCTCACACTAACTGCTGTGGCTTGCCATACTGAAGAGAGAGCCAGCCTGGGTGTCAGAAAGGCCTGGATTCAAGTCACCTATCTGGCACATAGTAACTTTTACCCAAGAAAGGCCACTTTTATCCTTCAGAGATTCCATTAAACTTTATGTTGCAAAATAGCTGCTGATCTACATGGATGGAAATTTCCACACCTGGAAATACTTATACTAATAAATTCAAAAATGTGCTAAAGAGGGAGGAGAAGGAAAAGAAAAGGAGAAGGAGAAAGAAAGAGGAGGATTGAGTGAATTTGATATCACCAGACAGTAATAAATCCTATTTGATGTTGATGGCAAATTAATCTATCATTAATTTATCATTAAGATTTTATTTATAGATTATAGTAATAGGACTTTCAAAATACCTTGAAAGGTCTATTCCTCTTCCTTGAGGAAGGGTCACATCCCAAGGGGTTTTGAGAATAATGAACCTTTATTTAATTGTCTATATGCCTAAATATTTCTTTGGTACTAATATCTGAAGGACTTTCTGAGCCTCACTCCCATATAACTACCCCCTCTCCTCTGGTTGTACATCTGTTTCATTTTCATGCTGGTTTGGTTACCCAAGTCCCTAGACCCATTTTTCACCTTAGATAATACTTGTGTCTTTTGCTTTTTGGATCCTGATATTGTTATATTGCTGACATATTTTTCTTGCTCATGCACCTCTCTTTATTTCTTTTCCCCTACTGGTATTATGAAATAAATGATTTTTAATCTCAAATGACTTGTCTTGGCTCTCTCACCATCAAAACCCTTTGTCCAGCTTAGGTTGTCTTGTGGACTATCAATCACCATTCAGTCTAAGGAATACACTTAGTCACAACCACTAGCTTGTTCTTCTAGAAGTAGAAGTCCTGTGTTGTTATCCATTCTTTATTATTGTATAGACATCTCTGACTGACATCTCTGTCAGAATTAAGATTGGGTAGCAATAATGCTCAATCATAATTCCGAAAAACTCAGAGTTGGTGCAAATCAGTTACTAGAGCAAAACAACAGATCAAAATTAAGTAGCTAGGCAAGGATGCGGAAGGCACACTTGCTAGAAAGCAGGACCGGGTCAAAGGCTAGACAGATAGGAACTAGGAAAGTTCAATCATGAGAACTTAATTTTGAATCAACTTTTTCCCTCAGTAAGGTAGTTTCTTATAGTCTTCTTCTGAGATTATCAGTTAATTTCAAAGAACCCATTTCCAAATCTTCAATACTTGGCCCAAGGTTGATCTGCATATCCTTTGTATATATTCTCTTTGCATATATTCAATTTACTGTACCTGGCAGATCCTGTCAACAGCTTGTAAACCTTAAAATTCTGGAAACAAGGACTTTTTTTTAGCATATGTTAGGCAGAAATAATTTCATGTCTCTCTTTCTCTTGCTGGGTCTTGATGGTGAAAGACTGTTTACCTATAGAAGAAATAAATATTAGCTCAGTATAAAATAGAGAATCTTGCTTTTGGAGTGAGTGGACCTGAATTTGGATCCTGACTCTGTCATTTATTTCATTTATTCCCTCAGTGAATTGAGGCAACTCAGTAAGTCAGTCAAAATAATTTATTAAGTGCTTACTGTGTACCAGTTACTAAGAGCAAGAAATCACAATTTCTCTGGGGCCTTTCAGTTTCTTTATGAGTAAAATGAAGGGTTTGGACTAGATGAACTCTTAAGGTCCTTCCTAGTGCTCTCTCTCTTTCTCTTTTTTCTCTCTCTCTTTTTCTTTATCTTTTTTCTTTTGCTCTTTTCTCTCTCTTTTTCTCTTTCTCTATACATGTATATGTGTGTGTGTGTGCATACACACACACACACACACACACACACACACACAGAGGCTAGAAAAGCAGGAGGAATCTACAAGACTCCTGACCTGACACAGATGTATGTGTAGATTCACCTGTGCCCAAGCCCAAGTGTTCCTTTTGACAGAAGTGGATTGTCAGGGGTCAGAGCCAACACATTCCCAGCTGGGCAAGAATTGTTTGGTTAGTTTAAGTTCTTTCTGCCTAGAGTGCCTTCCAGAGAAAATGAAATAGAATCTTCCCAACTCATCACAGGGGAAAGAGGTCAGGGAGTAGAGAGGAGTGGGAGATGATGTAGGGAGGAAAATAATGAGATAGAGCACCAGACATGATAAGAAACCAACTCTGCAAAGGGATAAGAGAAGGGATTCTGGGCTGCCCCAGGACTGTGGAAGCTGCATGAAATGTAGAGATAAAAGTTAACCCTGCTCTCTTATTAGAATTGGGGGCTGTCTGCACTGCAGGCTTTTTTCTTCTTTTACTGCTTCCTCACATGGACTGAAATCTGAAATCCAGGGGCATTGGGGGATTTGAGATGGAGGCAAAAGATCCCCATGTGGGAGGGAGCAAAATCCATTCATCGAGGTAATATTGATGAGGAACAGAAAGGCTGACTTGAAGCCATCTTTACCCAGAACAGCCCTCATTCCCCACATCTTTGTTTGAAAATTGCTTTTGAGTCAGTGGCTGGTCCAAAGTGCTTGCTTGTCTCCCAGGCTTTGACCACCCCTGCCTGATGTGGGCAGAATGCAGATGGTCTTTTAGGAGCAGGCTTTTCCTGTGACCTGTAAGAGGGCCAGGAGTTCTAAGAAGGGAAGAGCACCAGCAGCCAAGGGGTAGCCAAGCTTTTCTGAAAGCAGCTGTTTTTTGTACCATCAACATATTCCCTCAGCCTTTGATGTGAATAATTCCCTGCACAAAAGCCACTGTCAGCTGCAAAAAACATGGTAATAAGTATTTTTTTTCTTGCTGAAATAAAGCAATTACAGCCGACTAGGCAAACACCTGAGTGACCTGTATGGCAGCCTGGAGTAATTTGCAGTGGAGTTGGTTTTCATTGAAATAATGGAAAGATAAATTTCTTTGGAACTAGCCTTGAAGTCATCCGGGAGGCAAGGGACAGCTCCTCAGCAGGTTCAGACTAGGGGACAGGTGGAAACCTGGAGGGAAGGGAGAGAGCAGATGAGGAGGGAGAGCAATGGAAAATGGCTGCAAGCTTAAAACAGCCTTTCAGCAAACATCTCTAAGCACCCACCTCCTCTGCTCAGGTGATGCTGGGCTCCCTAGAAGGCTATGAATTGGCCAGATGGGATCAATATTATTCTCAGAATCTTTATTGCTTCAATCGCTCAAACCACAGGAAACACTGAAATTCTCTGTCCCTAAAAGTGGCCACCCCATTAATTCTTTGTATAGCTGGCATCATGAGTTTAGCTATAACAGGACCATGGAGGTCATTGAGTTCAGCCTCCTAGTCATTGTCCTCATCATCATTATTTCCAGAGGAGGACTAGAGTTAAATAAACAGGGCTACATGACATTGTCCTAGGTTCCAGGAGTCATAAGTAGAAGAGCTAGGATTTAAATCCAGGTGCTCTGACTTTCAATTCAAAATTCTTTCCATTAGTCTACATTGCCTCTTGCATAAAGCAATAGATCAGATTCTTTAGGGAGCAGAGGGATAATGCTGTGATTATTGAACACAAATGTGAAAATCTTTTTTTTTTAATCCACCCAAACTTCTTATATTTGTTCTCTTTCTCCTCTACCCTCAATAATTTGATAACTTTAATCTGGGTAAATATTGAATTCTTAATAACCCAGTAAAGAATCCAACTGTCTGTGTTCAGATTTCATCTAGAATTGTCAGTTTGGAGCATTCTATTTAATAATAGCTAACATATAGTACCTACTATGTGCCTATTATTATTCTTATTTTACAGATTAGAAAAGAGAGGCAAGCAAAGGTTAAATGATTTGCCTGTGATCTCACAATTAGGAAATGACTAAGAGCAGATTTGAACACAGGTCTTCTTGTCTGTAAGACCAGCACTCTATCCACCTTGCTGCCTAACAAGCCATTTGTTCCAGTGTCAGAGAAGGGATTCCTTTTCAGGTATAGATTGGATGAGGTTACCTCTGTTGTCCCTCACATTTCTGTGGTTGATCCATCAATTCCTCCATTGGATTTCATATTCCTCCAGAGCAGGGTCTATTTTCCCCCTTTATTTGTATCCTTTGTGTTTAGATAGTCAATAAATATTAAGGGCCTACTATGTGCTAGGCATTGCATTAAGTGCTATACATAGAAAGAAAAACAAACAAGCATGTTTTCTTGTGCTACAGATAGAAAGAAAAACAAATTAAACAAATTAAAAACAAAATTAAAAAAACAGAATAAAATAAGCTTAGTTAAGCTTATATATATATTCAAAGAGATTATAAAATGGAGAGAAAATATACAAACAACTCTATATAAGAAAGATATATATGGTATGTCAATAGTAGCTACACAATAAATTCTTATGTGACTTGACTAAAATCAGACTGTCTAGAGGTTGGTAGGAAGACTTCGAATCATAGAATTTAAGAATGAATTCAAAGAATTGGGAATATTTAGCTTCAAGAAAATAAAATATAAAATAGGCTCAAAAAAGGGTCATGGATTTAGACTTGGAAATGTTCTCAGAGGTCATTTAGTCAAATCCCTTCTTCCCTCATGCCTTCATATTTTATAGATGAAAAAAACTCTTGTCTGAAGTCACACAGGCAGTGAGGTAGTGTAGTAAATAGACCACTGGGCGTGGAATTCCTGGAGTTAGAAATATTCATCTTCATAAGTTCAAATCTGACGTCAGACACTTAATTAGCTATATGTGACTCTGGACAAGCCATTGGACCCTTTTTGCTTCATTTCCTTATTTGTAAAATGGGCTAAAGAAAGAAAATACTTCAATATCTTTGCCAAGAAAATCCCAAATAAGGTCAAAAAGAGTTGTACATTAAGTAAAATAACTGCAAAAAATAGTAATGTAGTTAATAACCAGATCCTCTGATCATAGTGATCAAATTATATGATAGTTGTGCATAAATGTTTAAAGGACCCATCACATGGAAGATAGATTACATTTTCTTTTGGTTTTGCCCCAATGGGTAGAATAAGAAGCAAGAAGTAGAAATTGTCAGAATCAAAATTTTAGCTCTATTTAATGGGGAAGTATTCCCATAATTCTAATAATTAAAGGTATCTTAAAATGGAATATTTTGCTTGGAAAATAGTGATCTCATCACTATGTGTCTTCAAATGGAAGTTGATATGCAAAATCATGTCTGAACTGAAAGATTAAATTACTTATTGCTCACATACTGGCTGGTTTAAATAACTATGATATCACTTGCAATTCTGATCTTTTAATTTTCTATTTTTTTTGTCTAATGCCTGTGAATTGGAACTTATATTCAGACAGTTTGGAAATATACACCAAAAATGATTAAACTGCAAATGCCTTTTGACTAAGCAATATACTTCTAAGTTTATGTCACCAAGAATGAGAAAGAGGGTAAGCAGTCATATACAAGAAAATATTCATAGTAGTTCTTTTTTGTGATGGAAAAGAACTGGAAACCAATAAGGTACTCATCAGTGAATCACTGAACAAATTATTACATAAGAATATAATAGTATGTTATTGTGCCCTAAGAAATTATGGGAAGGATGATTTCTGGAAAGATGAAGAATGAAGTGATCAGAAACACCACTTTATACAATAATATCAACATTGAAAATATATGCAGCTTCAAAAGATTTAAAAACTCTGATTAATTAAATTGTCAACCAAAATTACAGAGAACTAAAGATGAAACATACTTCCCCTCTCTTAACAGGAAGGGTAGTATGCAGAATGAAACACCTATTTTTTTGGACGTGGCTAGTATAGGAATTTGTATTTTCTTAATTATACCTATTTGTTTAAAGAAAAAAAGGCCCTTTATCACAGTGGGAAAGAGGGAGGAAGAAAAATACATTTTTATTTGGAAAAAAATACAATTAATTTTTAAAAAATATATACCCTGAATTTGTGGGCTTAAGCCAATTAGTTCAAATTGTACTATGTCCAGTAATAGAATCATAAACACAGAGCTTATAAATATTCTGTATTGGCCCAACTCTACCTTCTCCCTCTAGAGCTATGGGTCATTTCTCAATCTATATAACTGCATTCTTTGTGTCAAAATATTTTGACAAGCTGTCTATTTTAGGGCAAAAAAAAAAAAAAAATCCCCGGTCGCATGGGATAATTTAAAACAATCATATTAGATCACTTCACCTGGTCAATTTTATCTTTCTGAAGTTCAGACAAGCCTTTTTTCAAAACATGACCTTTCCCATGATGTAAGTAGAAAATCTGCTTGTCCAGAAAATCTCTTTCAGGATTACAATCTGGAGAAATTGCCTAATTACCTTTTGTACTGTTCTGTTTTGTTGGGAAAGTGCTAATGATTTCTTGAAGGCAATTTTAACTTATTTTTACTCTAAATCAGCACAGGAAGAGGTAGATTATATATTGTCTGACTTGGTGATGGACGCAACCTGTAGAGTCTTGCTACATGACTCAGAGTTAAAATTAATTTAGATAATACAGTTAAAAGGTAGTGATTAGGCCTTGGTCTAATAGCTGGTTTTATGAAATAAACTCTGAAGTCTTACCTATTTTTATACAAAGAAACTCATTCTACCCTTGTTTTATTTTGATCATTAAGCTTATTTTAAATTTGGCATTGAATCTAATATGTGCTATATCACCTGGCACATAATAGGCAATTTGGTAAATGTTTAATGAGTGACTGATGTTACACATATCTTCCTGTCTTGGAATTGCCTTTAGCTAAAAGAAAAAAACAAATTTGATCTTATATCATTGCTATTAATAATAATAAAAAAGAAGAATGTATCATTTTAGACCTGTCATAATGATGATGATGAGAGCTAATGTTTATATATCTGTGGGTATATAATATTTATTTATTTTTTATTTTTTGTATATAATATTTATACAAATATATATGTATATGTGTGCATTGTGTGTGTCTCTCTCTCTATATAGATATAGCTATTTTAAAGGTTTTCAAGGGCAGCTGGTTGGCCAAATGAATAGTATACCAAGATCTAGAGTCAGGAAGACTCATATTTCTGAATTCAAATCTGAACGCAGATATTTACTAGTTTTGTGACTCTGGACAAGTTACTTAACCCTGTCTGCCTCAGTTTCCTCATATGTAAAATGAGCTGGAGAAGAAAATGTCAAAATACTGCAAAATATTTCACCAAGAAAACCTCAGATGGGGTCACAGATAAGTAGACAATGATCAGAATTATCCAACAACAATTCAAGAGCTGATTGTTAAAAAGTAGTCCAGAGTTAGAAACAATTACGTGATGATGTGGTGCTAACATTCTTTTTATGGTTTGTTTAAAAATATTTTTTTTATAATTTTTACTAACAAACTTTTTTTATCACTATCCCTATACATATATACATTTGAGCAAAGGGTTAAAAAATGAAAACAAAGTCCAGATAAATAAAAAGCATAGTTTGGTAGAACAAAATTTGGCCTTAGCCATATCAAACAATATGCCTCTCTCACTTTTCATTTCACCACCTCTGTCTGGAGGTGAATGGGATGTTTTAATCTTCATTCTCTACTTGTGCCTTGTTATTTTGACAAGTGTTCTAAAGCCTTTCAAAGTTTTTTTTTTCCTTCTGTACAATGTTATTGCTCTATAAATTGTTTTGTTTCTGCTTACTTTACTCTTCATTCATAGTAATCTTCCCAATTTCTTTTGAAATTGCCCATCTCTTCATTTCTTATCCACAATAATATTCCATTATATCAATCAATATATTACAATATACTTAAGCATTTTTCTATAGAAGTCTCCTCCCCCAAGATTGCAGTTTTTGGTTACTAATGAAAAAAGCTGCAACATATGTTTTTTGTACACATAAAATCCTTCCTTTGCTTTCTTTAGGATATAGTTTTAATAATAGAGTAGTTGAGTCAGAGGGTATGCATAGCTTTATAACTTTTGGGAAATTGCTTTAAATTTCTGTTTAGAACAGATGAATATATTGGTTCCACAATCATTTTACTAGTATGACTGTTTTCCTTTAACCATTTCAACATTTATCATTTTCCTGTTTTGTCATCTTTGTCAGACTGATAGTCATGAGCTGGAAGCCAAAAATTATTTTAGAATTTGCTTGATGATCTGGTGCTCTGAATATCAAGGTTGCAGAGATCAGTGCAAGAAACCAGGAATTAATGAATTAGATTATTTTTCTATGATTGTTGATATTATGGATTTCTTCCTTTAAAAACCTCCTGAACTTAATCTCTGACTATTTTTTTCTGGGGAAATAGCTCTTAGTCTTATAAATTTAAATAAATACCTTTTATATCTTAGACATGAAAGCTTATTAGAGAAACTTGTTGCAAACCTTTCTTTTTAGATAGCTGCTTTCCTTCTAATTTTTACTATGTTACATCTTTTGTATAAGCTTTTAAAATTTTATATAATCAAAATTATCTATTTTTAAAATGTCATCCACTCCATGACTCATTATATTGAGAATCATGAGTGCTCTCTCACACACACATTCACAGAGTTTGCTATAGAGATGTCAAACTCAGCAAGGAAACAAGGGATGGAGGTGGTGTTTAAAAGGCTGAATAAAACTAGTGAGGGCATAGTCACGATCATAATAAACTTTCTGATTTTGAAGGAGTAACAAAAAGAGAGAAAACAAAATGAGTGATTTAAAGGGATGCTTTCAATTACCTTTTAGAAAATTGGAGACTATGAAAACTATGATTTATAAATGTTATATTATTGAACTATAACAAATATTAAAAGAGCTAGTTTGAGAGAATCCTGGAACTGAAGAATAGTGAACTAGGGATAGCCAGGAGGTCAATTTGTATAAGGAAAATAATAATGAAATGAAAATAAATTGAAATACTTGATAACTGTTAAATCTATGACTAACCTTGTTTCCAGAAGAACTTTAATGAAGCATGTTACCTATCTCCGGACAAAGAATGATGGCTCCAAGTGGATGATGGCATCCACTTCTGGACTTGGACATTGTTGGATTAATTTTGATTGACTATGGTTATTTGTTACAATTTTTCCCCTTTCACTCTGTTAATTGAGTAGGGAGGATAAAGTTTGAAGAAGGATTAGTAACAGTGATGCCAAAAGATGAATATTGTAATTTTTTTTAAAATGCGATTAAAAGGAGCCAAGATAGTAGAATACAATTAAGTTAAACTCTCCCAACATTTCCTTTCAAAAAATTTTAAAATAATGCCTTAAATAAAATTTTGAAGTGAAAGAGCCAATAAAAGATTAGAAGTCATTTTTTTTCCATCCTAAGACAAATTAGGAAAGTTTGTAGGAAGTCTGTTAACTAAAGTAGGTGCAGACCCAGAGTGCCACAGAAATTCCAGTGGTGGGCCTTGGAAGTGTTCATAATTAACTACAGCAGCAAAAGCCTCAGAAGCTTTCACTTCAGAGATAACAAAGACATCAGAAAACTGTTCAGAAAGAGATTGTAGGAGATTTTTTGCTGGTACTGTACCTGGGACTTTTTAGCAACTCTATTACCCATATCCAGTTCTGAGTTTGAGTTCCAGAATGGAAAGGAGTTATCCATCATAACACAGTGGGAGCCTTGGTCATAGTTACAAGGGGAAGAAGTGTACTAGGATGAACTGATCCAACTATTCTGGAGAATAATCTGGAGCTATTCCCAAAGAGCTATAAAACAAAAAATACATTTTGATTCAGTAATACCACTAAAAGATCTGGATCCCAAAGACATCAAAGGAAAAGGAAAAGGATCTCTATGTACAAAAAGTATCTATAGCAGCTCTTTTTGTAGTGGCAAAGAACTGGAAACTGAGGAATGCTCATCAATTCAGGAATAGCAATAAGTCATGGCATGTGATTGTGATGGAATATTATACAATAAGGGAAGATGAGGGGATAGTTTCAGAAGAAAAAAAATTGGCAGGACCTATAAAAACTGTTGATGGTAAAAAAAAAAATGCTACCCATCTTTTGAGAGAGAATTGTTCAATTCTGAATGCAATTTGAAATATGTTTCTTTTCTTTTTGATTTGGTGATATGGCTCATATGGAAATATGTTTTGCATGATTTCAGAAGTAAAACTGATAATTTTTTTACCTTTTTAGTCAATGGAGAAAGAGCAAAGTGTAGGGGAGAATCTGGAACTCAGATTTAAAAAAAAATAAAAAAATAATAAGTAAACAAGTAGATACCTCCAAAATGAAAAATGTAAAGATCTGAAGGAAGTTCAGAAAGAAGCACAGATAAGCATGATATATTTTTAGTTTTACTTTTATTATGAATATATCTTTATTTTTATAATATTTACAAATAACAAGTAAAATTATTTCAAGCATCCATGTTTTTTAAAAAAAATTCTAAATTCTATAGTCTCACCATCCCTTCCTCTCTTATCCCTTAACAAGGCAACTAGAATAATATCGATTAACATATGACATCCTGTAAAACATATTTCTATTTTAGCCATGTTGCAAAAGAAAACAGGCACACAAACCAAGAAAAATAAAACTTTTAAAAAGTATGTTTCAATCTGCAGAGTTCATCAGTTCTCTCTGGATTTAGAATTTTTTATCATGGGTCTTTGTCATTGGTCAGAATAGTTAATCTTTCACAAATTGATCATCCTTACAATTTTATTGTATACTATGTACATTTTTTTTTCTTGATTCTGCTCACTACACTTTGCATGTGTTTATATAACCCTTCTCAAGTTTATTAGACATGTAGAATATATGTGTGTATGCAAGTAATATAAAATGGAGAATCACAGCTTTATATAGAATCCTCTTTTTGTATCTGCTGTGTATTAAAAAGCTCAACATCAGAAAATTTTGCCATATGTGTTATGTTTTTTCTCACCACAAAGACTAGTTTCCATGACATAAAGGATATTGCTATCTACACAGTTAGAGGGAATACCAATACTTATAAAATAAATTATTGTTGAAGTATCAAAGTTTTAAGTGCTAAGAGGCCATAAGGCTCAGTGGATAGAATGCTGTTTATAATCAGAAAGATTTGGGTTCAAATCCTGTATTAGCCATTAACCAAATGTACCTTTGCTCATCATGCTCATTTGTAAAATAGTGTTAATAATAATAATACCTATTTTATAGATTTGTTATGAGCAACAGTATACATAAAGCACTTTGCAAATATCATTTTCTTATTTAATATGTATGTGCCTGAAAGGAATGTATTGAACTCCACAATTATAGTTTTGTTGCCTATTTCTCCACATAAAACATTTAATTCTTCCTTAAAGTTATAGGTGTTATATTAAAGAGACCACAAACAAAGAATTAATAGCATTTCTTAATATATATGTATTGAAATCAATATATATTAAGAAATGCTATTAATTCTTTGTGGTCTCTTTAGGCAAAAAGTAACATAGATACAGATACCTTAGCATAGTTTTGGGTATATTACTCTAAGTCCTACACTAATTAGGCTTCACAACTCTGACATAAGTTCAACATGGTTGCATTCTTGCCCTTAATCCATTGCTCAGCACGCAAACCTCTCAGTCTTAGCACTTAACTATACCATTGGTCTACACTTTGGTGGCTGGACCCCCTCTTCCAACCCATATGTGGCTGTTTCCAAATGTCTACCTAACCTAGAAATAGGAACCTACAATAGTTTCTCCTTAAATTTCCCACTCTCTATTCAGTCTGGTGCTTTTTCTTGTACTTTGTTGGAGAGACCTGGGCTTTACTGCTTCCTGTAACTATGCCACCTTGCCTAATCCCCACCTTTTCAAACTTTAAAAATGCTATATTATTGAAAGCTATTATTAAGTCCCAAATGCCCAGGCATATCAACTGGGCAGCTTTCTTTGAGTTTCTGAAAATGCTGTCCATGATTGACACCAACTAAAAATCCTTTCACTATCTTTAAGGTGGGTAAAATTGGGTTATTATTTTGGAGGTAGAATAATTGCAGTAGGAAACAGGTAGAGAAAAGAGAGGGAATAAGGGAATTGTAAATTAGGATAAGTACTATAAGAGGAAAAGATATTTGGAAGTATAATCAAAGATGAAAGATGCCTTCAGCTGAGATTTTTCAAGTGGAAAAATCAGTGAGTCTAAGAAACATGGCAAAGCTGTTCCAGGAGATTGAAAACTGCAAGGAAAAAAAGGTCTTTCATCCAGAATGAGGAAAATGAGGATAAAGGCTTATAGTCCTGTCACGCTTTCCAGTTTACAAAGTATTTTCCTCATAATAACACTGTGAGGTAAGGAGAATAAGTATTATAAGCCTTTCTTCCATTCCTATTTTATATGGGAGGAAACTGAGGCTCAAAGATATTAAATGACAAGCTTAATTTCACATAGCTAGCCATGGCAGAGCTAGGACTTTTAACTGATGGATCCTGACTGCAACTCTAGCCCCTTTTGCTCTGTGGTATGGAACCTTTCTGTGCTATTCTTGTTCTGTCATTTCATTCATGTCTGACCCTAAATGCAAAGAGTTGCAACCCTCTTTGGAGTTTTCTTGGAGATACTGGAGTGTTTTGTCATTTCCTTCTCCAACTCATTTTACAGATGAGGAAATTGAGGCAAACCAGGTTAAGTGACTTGCCCAGGATCACACAAGGTATTAAGTATATGAAACTGGATTTGAATTCAGGAAAGTGAATCTTCCTGTCTCCAAGCATAGTATTCCACCCTCTGCTCCATCTATCTATCCCAGGCCTCATTGGACATGCAATTAATTTTGTGGGAACAAAGACATTTCATATAGCATCACATATTTAGTTCACATTATTAGTCAGGTCCATAGTTATTATCGACTTACACTGATGAGAATGATTCTTTTTTTTCCCTTTTTTTTAAAGGTCCAGAGAAAGAAAATTTACCCCTATCCCCTCCACTTCACTATTATTCTGATTCTTATATTTAAAATGGTTTACATTGTTAGGAAATTATTCCTGAGGTCTAATATAAATTTGTTATTTTTAACTAAACCACTTTCAAATAATAAATATTTGTTGATTGGTTAATATATACCTAGCATTAAGCACAATGCCATGACAAGAATGTTGTATTTGAATTTATCAAGACCTGTGGTCAAATATTTTCTCTGGCATTTACATTTTGTGACCTCAAGCAAGTTAGTTAAGCTTCTGAGCCTCATCTGTAAAATAGGGGCAATATCTGTTATATCTAAGTAATAGGGCTATTGTAAGGCTCAAATGAGATGTTTGTAAAAAATTTTACAAACTCTGAAATCAAATATGTTAATTTTTATTATTAGATATTTTAAACATTGAATAAACTAAATCATAATAGGTCAGAGCCATGATCCACCTTCCCAGGTATCTGTCTTTTGCCACTTCTCATATTGGAATGTAATATTTTGAGTGAGAGAAAACAAGATAGTTCTTCAAAAAAATAATAGCAATCATGATAAAATACATACACACATTTAATGTTTCATGGATCTCTTCTTGACAGCTTTTCTTGCCAATTTATCTTCCTTGAGTAAATTCTGCTTGATGCTATTTATATCTTTGGACTGTATCATTTTTCAGAGAAAAGAGTTCCAAAGGTTTATTACCTGCTTGGTTAGAAAATATTTCCTGCATAATAAACTTGAAAGAGACAATAGTTCTTTCCGGCTCTAGTAATCCAGTAATTAGAAAACAAACCTACATTCATCAGTGTATCTTGCCTTCAGAAATTTATGTCTTTTTATTATTTTCCTTTTTAGTCTTAGTCTTTCCAAGCCAAGAGACACACATTTTAGTTTTCTCACAAAGATGTATTTCTTCTCTCTTTTTGATCATCTTTATTTTTTTTCTTTCCCTAGAACTAAATGGGTTTAGCTTCATAGAAGAAAACTGGAATCCTGAGATAGAGATAGAAACAAAAAATGGAAATAGAAAGGGTTGACAGAAGGAGAGAGGGAATGGAAATGAATGAAATGAGGCATTCATGAATGGAGTCATTGAATTGAATAATACTTTTTTGTGAGGTTTTTTTGTCCTTTTCCCTGCTCACCCCTTTTCTCCTCATCTCCCAGTTGTAGTACATTGACATTGCTGGTGAGGTAAGCTTTATGTTATCTTTGAATATGGGCCTTAGTAGATATCCTACTCATAACCATATAAGCTTTTTTCAATGAGTTTTCTCCGTCAAAAGAGAAACAGTATAAATATATGTCATGTACTTAGTAAATGACAGCTTATGATAAATTATGCAATACAAACAAATGAGACACAACATACTATGCTATAATAATAATGGCTTTAAATCACTTTAGGATTTGCAAAATAAATTATATATATATATATATATGCATGTATACATACACACACACACACACACACACATATATATATATATATATATATATATATATAAATATATATATATATAATTTCATTTGGTCTTCACAAAAATCCTGAAGGGAAGTGGTAGAAAAATCATTGTTTCATAGATGAAGAAAGTGAGACTTCAAGAGAAGTCACTTGCCCAGGATCACTCAACAAGTGTGTGTGTGTGTGTGTGTGTGTGTGTGTGTGTGTGTGTGTGTGTAATATATATATATTTGTATGTATGTATATGTATATTTATATGTATATACATATATGCTAAGATCTGAACCCCAAACTTTCTGATTCCAAAACCAATGCTTTATCACACAATGTTGCTTAATATTATAGAAGAGGTTGTATTTGCAAAGGCAGTTAGAAAGGGGAAGAATTTAACATATGAGATAAGATTATCAAGGGAAGCTTATGGAAGAGGTAGAAATGAAATGGGATATTAATAGATGAGTAAGTATAATGGAAGGAATTGTTTATTCTTCTTGGCAGAGAATGGGAGTAGAGGAACAACTCTGTATAATTGTGGTTGTGCTTGGAAGGGAAAGAATGGCATTAAGAACTGTCTTACTAAGAAAGGGCCCCACATGTGCAAGAATGTTTGTGGCAGCTCTTTTTGTAGTGGCTAGAAACTGGAAACTGAATGGATGCCCATCAATTGGAGAATGGCTGAACAAATTATGGTATATGAATGTTATGGAATATTATTGTTCTGTAAGAAACGACCAACAGGATGATTTCAGAGAGGCCTGGAGAGACTTGCATGATCGGATGCTCAGTGAAGTGAGCAGAACCAGGAGATCATTATTCACGGCAACAACAATACTATATGAGGATCAGTTCTAATGGACATGACTCTCTTCAACAATGAAATGCTTCAAACCAGTTCCAATTGTTCAGTGAAGAAAGCCATATACACCCAGAGAGAGGGATGTGAAATGTGGACCACAACATAACATTTTCATGTTCTCTATTGAGGTTTGCATGCATTGTGTTTCCTTTATCGGATTATTCTTTCTTGTAGATACGATTTCTCCTGCACAAAAAATGATGTGTGGCAATAACTATACATATATTCGATTTAAGTATTCTAACATAATTATCATGTAGTGGATATCCTGCCATCTAGGGGAGGGGTGGGGAGTAGGGGGATAAATTTGTAACAGAAAGCTTTGTAAGGGTTAATGTTTAGGAATTACCCATACATATGTTTTGCAAATAAAAAGTATTAATAAAAAAACTAAAAAAAATAAAAAATAAAAAAAGAACTATCTTACTGATCTGGTTAGACTGACTTCTGGTTAGCACAGTGCCTAATACTGTGCTAGGTGCTTAATAAATGTTTATGGATTATTGATTGATTGATTGACTAAAGTGGATTATCCACTAGAGTGTATTTTGATAGCTAAGACCAAGATTTATAAATGCTGATGGCAGATACTAGGTCATTTTTGGTCAGGGTACAGGCAAATTGAGTAAGTCAATAAATCAACAGGCATTTATTAAACACTTACAATGTAGAATACCCATCTTAGCCTGAACATCAAAGTCCATAGCATTCATAAAATGTGCATGCAAGAAAGGAGCAGCTCAGATAAACTTCATAAAAAAGAATCCAGATCATACCTGAAGAATTCAGAATAATGAGGCTGTGTGAGAGTCCCTTCCTTCATTGAACATGCCATCTGCTATATCTCCATTATTTGCCTCTACCACTTCTCTAGACCTGAAGGTAGCCACCTATGAAATGAAAATAAAAATCTCCCTCCTCCCAAACTCTGTTGTTTTGTCTCACCATTTCTGATATCTGTTTGACTACTATTTTGCTTAATGTAAATCTGTGCAAAAAAGGCTGATTAATATTTTGGTAGTTTAGAGCAGGACTTTAGACCAGCACAAGGGCAGCCTATAATCACAGAATGTACTTGATTTTAACTGAGAGGTATTGCCAACGTTTTGGGGTTAACATCTGAAAAATTACTATGGCCACAACACTCCATGGGATATAAACAACCCAAGGGAACAACATTATGAAACTGATGATTGTAGTTCTTCAAAAATATCACACAGACAGAAAGAAGACTAATTTTTAACCTGAATCTAGATTGGCAGTATATTTTTAAACATTTTATTTTAGTATTATTATTGATATCTTTTGTTTCTACATCATCTTCATTTTCAAATTTGTCCTAACCATTCTACCCAGGAAGTCATTCCTTGTAACTCAAATTTGAAAAAAAAAAAAAAGAGAGAGAGAAAAAAATATAGTTCCCCAAAATCATTAATCTGTCAATCATTGCTAACAGTAAATAAAGTATTCCTCACCCATACTCACCAATTTCTGCAGAAGACTATTTTTTTTCAATTACTCTCCAAGCCAAACTTGGCCATTAAAATCAGTGTTGGGTTTCAGTTTTTTATACTTCCTATTCACATTATTATATTTTTCCTGGTTTTGCATCAGTTCATAATTCACATAAATCTTCCTATGTTTCTCAAGCTCATGTTCATTATTTCTTACAGCTCAGTAATAAATGGTTGCATGCATGTACCACAGTTCATTTAGCCATGCCCTAATTGATGGCCCTCTTTGTTTCTAGTTCTTTGGAAATGCACTATTACTTTGCATGAGAAAACTTGGTTGTGGCATCAATTAGATGGATGGGGAAAATCTAAATCTGACAATAAAATAAAGTCATTGAGACCTTCTATAAGGAAGGTCAGAACCTAGAGAGAGGGATGCAGTGGAAAAAAAAAGTGCTTGGATTAAAGTCAGGAAGAGCTGAGTTCAAATGTCACTTCAAATATTTACTAGCTGTGTGAATTTGGGCAAATCATTTAACTTTTCCTAATCTGAATTCAATCATCTGTAAAATGAGAGGTTATGACTCGATGGTCCACCAAGAAATGAGATGCCTAAGCATAGTTTGTATAATATTATTATATTAAAATGGTATTACAATACATGTGAACCATAATATAATAAAAAAGTATAATATACAAAGGGATGTCAATTATATAATTAAATTGACACAATAATACATGGAAATACTATAAATGGATATCAACAATACAATATTAAAATAAGATGGATATCATAGCACCTTCCCTCCATGTCTTGTCATTGAATGGAAATGATTCAAGGTCTAGGCTACCTCTGATAACTCTGGTGAGACCTATTCTGCTGGAAAATCATTGAGAATGAGCCTGATGGTATTTTGGGAGTGTGTCCTTAGAGAACTAGGTTAGCTAAGTTTAGAGAGGCTTGGACAACAAGTGATGAATTCATCATTACTGATGTTGCAGCTATACTATTATTCTTAATGATCCATGGCAACTCATGAAAGTAACTACCAAAGGGTTTCAGGGATTCAATGTGGAGGGAAAATCCATATCAATGAACACTTGAATTTTTTGAAATACTTAAGTAATGCTTGCATTAACTTCCTTGCAAATTTGCTTTGAGGATCGAAAAAGATGATATATGTAAAACACTCCAATCATCAAGCACTACATAAGTGAGCTGTGAGGGTTATTTATTCATGTTTCTTTAGAAGCTATGATGAGGAAGTAGGCGGGGAATGTGCCTTGGGAGGAATTCCATACCTTGCTGCTACACAGTCCATACTTCAGTACTGATGCAGTCATTTTGGGGAGATGATGATATACAACATACCCAAAGGGGAAACCTGCCAGCCCCCAAGTTTGCGCCAAGGAGGGTTAGAGCAGACAAATTTTGAGATGCACAGAAGGTGATTATGCCCAAGTATTTGGTGTAGCATCGGGTATCTGGGAAGACATACACAAGCCTTTTTCTTTTTATAATCCTCTCCTGGTCTTTGGAGTTAGGTACAAAGAAAAAATAATCCTCATTATATTGGTAAGGAAATGATGAGTCCAGAAGGCCTAAATGCCTTCTTTAAGGTCACTTGGCAAGTCAGAAGAATTGTAACTTCATCTACCATCCATGAATTTCCACCTATTCATTGATATGAATAAGCCTGGTGATTTTTTCAAAATGCGAACATGGGTATAGAGAATAAAAGAGAATATATAATTATCAGCTGTCCCAAAAATCTTAGTGTGGCTTTAAGCTTTAATAGCTATCACATTTAATATTACATATTATAGCTATTAGATATGTTAGATATATATCTTCAAGCTATTCAAGCTTAAATCTAATAAAGCTTGAATAGCTTAAAATTTCACTAAGATCTTTTGGACAACTGGTATATACATATGCCCACATGCCACACATACACATATACATACACGTACATGGATATTATCTATTTATGGACATATATAGGTATACAAATATATGTATGTATATGCAAATGTCTATGTACTGCATGTTGCCATATGCAAACATGCACATATGTATATACATATAAATAAGGTTGAAAAATAAAGCAATTAAAGAGAATTCCATGAGAAATGAAAACTGTCTCTTAGAACTGGAAAAATTCTTGAAGATCATAGATTCCAGAACTGGAAGGGACTTTAGAGAACATCCAGACACAAATAATTAGGAAACTGAGGCCCAGATAGATCATAAAATTTGTTCAAGACCACATGGTTATTAAGAGAACTGGGATTGAAACCCATATGTTTTCTGATTTTAAAGTCAATACTCCTACCATTTTGCCATTCTGTCTCACAGGCTAGCCCTTCTCATGTCTACCCACTTTACAGATGAGGAGCCTGAGGTATGGGGAATTTAAGTGACTTGTTTAAGTTGTCATAGTTAATTACAAAATCTGAATCCAGGTCTTCCACCAAATGTTTTATCAGCTATGTTATGCTTCTCCTGCAGTATAAATAAAGGAAAATTGTAAATCCAATCTAGGAAAGGCAGAGACTATTGCAGTCATTAAGAAGGTAAGAGTCAACTATTGGAAATCATTTTTAAAAATTATTGAAATAATTGATGCTGAAGTACCATTTGCTTGATGAACATAATGTGGTGAATATTAATAGGCCTTAGTTATTTGCAAAACTCACTATTATTGACTCTGGATTCATAACATAAATACATGTGGTCCAGTAAAATGTATAAATAAATTATTATAAATATAAATAAATAAATTATTAAGGATTATTACATGTGTGATAATTTTACATCTATGAATTTTTAAAAAGATTGAACCTATTTTAGGATGGTGATAAAAAAATTTTAGTTGTTAGCTTTTTTGGTCAATTTTCTCAGGAGCTTTCAGAATACAACCTATTTATCCTGTTTCTGTTCTCTCATTGGCTTTGCTTCTGACTCTCTTGCCTTTACCATGAGTTTCAAATGCCATTTCAGCTTAGAAATTTCACCAGGACTTAAGTTTATTTCACCCTGAAATATAATTATCCTATGATGGTCCTTGTCCCTTTTTGGAGAGAATCCCAGATTAGCCAAACTTCTTTCCACTCTTAGTTCTGCTTCTGACTTTCTGGTTTTTGAAACTATATTGCCTTCCCCTTCACTAAATCCCTCATTACATTGATGTGTTGTCTCTATCATTTAAAATATAGTCTTTTTGAGGATTGGGACTATCTTCTTTTTGGTCCCATTTGTATTCTCAATGTTTGGCACAGAGCCTGGGATGTGGTAAGTGCTTAATAATTCTTGTTGACTTTCTGTGCCTTGTTGACTGACTCCTCCTCTCAAATGGTAAACCAAAAGACAGGATAAAGTAGTGAGCCCTGGGGACCATTAAATGTCTTACTATTTTGAGGCAGTCAATGTGGTGAACAGATAGATAGCACAATAGCATTTCCCTTGGTACTTACCACAGTGTTCTATATACAGCAGGCATTTAATAAAATCAGATTCCCTTTGTCAAAGAAATCTTGGAGGACATCTAGTCCTTTGTTTTAAGACTCCCTTCAGAAGGCACTCATTTCCTCCTGCAGTAACTTATTCCACATTTGGATAGCTTGAATTAGGAACCTTTTCCTTAATGCTGAACCATTTACCATGATCCCAGGTGAAGAACATGAGGGAAACACAGGTTAAGTGACTGCGGAAGATCACACTCCAAGTTAGTGCCTGAGGTCACATTTGAATTCAGGTATCCTTTATTCTATAACTACCCCCCATGTACTGTCCTAAGATCTGCCCCATGAAGGGGAAAACATACCTGCAACTAAAGAGGCTTCTGCTTCTTCCAGAAGAAAGCAACTGTAAATATTCCTTGACATTTGCCAACTTTTAACATCACACTGAAGAGAGAGCTTCAACCTAGACTCTTGGGCACCTTGTGCCAACTTTATAAACTCTGGGCTGGGAGTCAAGGAAGGCGGGGTAAGCCTACTGGCAGCCTCTGTTTCACAGTGTGTTTAGCGATACTCTGAGCATGCATGTGTACTTGTTGCTTCTGCTAGTGAGAATGAGACATTCTGATGTCCTATATAATTTTTTTTTGCCAATTCATGCTGTTTATTTGTTCACTGCTTCCCTTACCCTCCCCTTACAAACCAGTCATTCATTCTATCCCTGAAATACACTGTTCATTTCTTTCTGGCATGTCCTGGCTTAAGAATTATTTTAATTGCTGAAAATCATACATATTTTAGAGGTTGAAGAGCTTTGTTTAATTTAATTTAATTTTTATTTTATTTTTTTATTTTTTTTAATTAAAGCTTTTTATTTGTATAACATATGTATGGGTAGTTCCCCAGCATTGATCTTTACAAAGCTTTCCATTACAAATTTTTCCCCCAGTCTCCTCCCCTCCCCTAGATGGCAGGAAGTCTACTACATGTTAATAATGTTGAAATACTTGACAAGTTATGCAAGAAAAATCCTATCTACAAGAAAAAAAATCAGAGAAAGGCAACACAATGCAAGCAAATATCAATAGAGATCATGAAAATGTTATGTTGTGTTCCATATTTCATATCCCTCTCTCTGGGTGTATATGGCTCTCTTCACTGAACAATTGGAACTGGTTTGAAACATTTCATTGTTGAAGAGAGTCATGTCCATTAGAACTGATCCTCATATAGTCTTGTTGTTGCCGTGAATAATGATCTCCTGGTTCTGCTCACTTCACTGAGCATCAGTTCGTGCAAGTCTCTCCAGGCCTCTCTGAAATCGTCCTGCTGGTCGTTTCACACAGAACAATAATATTCCATAACATTCATATACCATAATTTATTCAGCCACTCTCCAATTGATGGGCATCCATTCAGTTTCCAGTTTCTAGCCATTACAAAAAGGGCTGCCACAAACATTCTTGCACATGTGGGTCCCTTTCCCTCCTCTAAGATCTCTTTGGAATATAGGCTTTTACATTTGTGATTGTTCAGTCATTTCAGTCATGTTTAATTTTCTGTGACCTATTTGGGGTTTTCTTGGTAAAAATACTAAGTCCTTTTTACAGATGAGAAAAAGGAGTCTCAGCATCACACAATCAGTAAATGCCTGAGGCTGGATAGAGTCTTCCTGACTCTAGACCTCATACTCTATATCTATTTTGTTGCCTAGCTGTGTTACTTAGTTGCCTTCAGCTTTTAAGTTGGAGCTTCACAGTAAAACTGTGAGGTAGGAATTATTAGTATTATCCTTCCCATTACACAGATGGAGAAACTGGGACAAAGATTATGTAAATTATTTAACTGCCCATGGCTACACAGCTAGTGAAAATCAAGGGGGAGATTTGAGGTTATATCTTTCTGTCTTCAACTCCAGCATTTCTATCCACCATATTACTTTGTCTTCCTACCTATGTGGTATTTAAAATGAGGTTCAGCTTAGGCCAAGTATTGAATTAACTGTTTTCTTTTAACTGTACCATTCAATTCAGTTTAATTCAATTCAAATTAAATTCGATTCAATTAAAATAATTCATCAATCTTTCATTTGGATAAGAGACTATGCTGGGTACTAAAGATATAAAAATTGGTCTTATATAGCATGTGTACAAGAAAATTCTAATTTAGTATTAGTGGCAGCTAAAATTAGTAATAATAGCTAAAGATCTATAACATTTATATAGTAGTTTAAGGTTTACAAAACATTTTAGAAATACTATAGAAATATGGAAGGTAGTTATTATTATTTGTTCTTATATTATATATGGGGAAACTGAGGCAGCCAAAGGTTTAGTGACTTAGAATCACATAATTACATATTTGAGACTATAATTGAACTCAACTCTTCCTGATTCCAGGTCCAGTGCTTTATCAGCTTAGCTGTCTAGTACACAAATAATTATGACATAAAAAACAAGGAAATAAGTCCAAAAGAGAGTTCCAGGCAAACTGCCCAGCCTCAATAAACTATCCTCATCCCCATTTCCCTGTATGTCTGGCCCTTTTAACCCCATCAGAGAGTGGACCATGATGTTCGGGCCCATGATGAGAAATTTGGATGCAGACAGATGTTTATTTCAGACCACCTCTGGCTTGACATTTTAACTTTCCCTTGTTCATAGGAACTCTATCCATTTCAGCTCCAAATTTAACTCCAGATCATCTGTTCCTCTTAGCTTCTCATTATTAGTCAGGCAGTCCCTTCCAAATCAGTAGAATAGCAAAATAGAGGGTTTTTAGAAAATGTGTCTGTGCTATGCAAGAGAAAAATCATTCCACATGGCTTGAGGCTTCCTTCTCTGATAATAATGTAGTACTTAGCATTTATATGGTGCTTTTCATCTTCAAAGCTTTTTGCCTGATATTAGTTAATTAATCCTATCAACATTCCTGAAGGGAGGCAAGGGTTGTTATCATCCTTTTGCAGCTAGGGAAACTGAGGTACAGAGGTGAAGGGGCTTAATTTATGCCATGGAGTCAGTTTATTTGACAGATGCAAATGTATCCGAGGAATTGCCAATTCCCTGGGCAGTGTTCTGATTGCTAAAATCTATGCATCACTATCTATGTTACCTTAAAAATACTCATCCACTGTATTGATGTCTTTATTTTTTATGTCATAATCATTTCCAATTCATCCCTGATGATTAAAAAAAGTGTAAAAAATATGATATAGAAATCTTGCCTGACCAAGTCTACATTATTCAATATTAGTCATGTTTTCTCTCTGCCATGATGTCACATATGTTTCCATTTCTCTTCTTGAGTACTGATATTGGGTTTATTGTAGTTATTGCTGCTGCTGTGTTTGTTGTTTTTCTTTTGTTTTGTTTTCCCTCTTCATTTAAAGTTCACTTTATTTGTAGTCAGTCAGCAAATGAGTTAACAATCATTTATTAGGCACTTGTTATATACCAGGCTATGTAGTAGGCATTAATAGATGAGAGAGAGAGAAACAGAGAAACAGAGACAGAGACAGAGACAGAGAAGAGGAGGAGGAAGAAAAGAAGAAGAGGAGCAAGAGCAGGAAGAGGAAAAGGAAGAGGAGGAAGAAGAGGGGAAGGAGGAGGAGGAGCAGAAGGAGAAGGAAAAATAGTTAAGTAGGAGTACTGCCAAATTCCTTCTAGGACACAAATATGGTACTGATATGTAAACCAGGAAGAGCCAAAACAGAGAAAGAAAATTATAGACCAGTCTCCCCAATAAATTTTGATGCAAAAATTTTAAATAAAATATAAATAAAGAGATTATAGCAACTTACCTACAGGATAATACAATATGACCAAGTGGGATTTATATCAGTTTTTCAGGACTGGTTCAATATCATGTAAACTATTGCTATAATTGATCATATTAAATTTACCATAACAAAACCAACTGAAATCATACAATAATCTCAATAGATGCAGAAAAAGCTACTGACAAGTTACAATACACATTCCTATTAAAAACACCAGAGAATATAGGGATAAAGGGAGTTTCCTTAAAATAATAACCAGTATGTACCTAAAACCTACAGCAAGCATTATTTGTAATGGAGAGGAGCTGGATGCATTCCCAATAAAATTAGGGGTGAAACAAAGATGTCCATTATCACCACTATTATTCAACATTGTACTGGAAATGCTGGCTTTAGTAATAAGAAAAGAAAAAAGAAATTAAAGGAATTAGAATGGGCAATGAGGAAGTAAAACTATCACTCTTTGCACATATGAAAAGATAATATACTTAGAAAATCCTAGAAAATCATCCAAAAATCTACTTGAAACAATTCACAGCTTTAGCAAAGTTGCAGGATATAAAGTAAGTCCACACAAATATTCAGCATTTCTATATATTATTGACAAAGTTCAATAGCAAGAGATAGAAAGAGAAATTCTATTTAAAATTACTCTAGACAAAATAAAATACTTGTTAGTCTACCTGCCAAAGCAAACATAAGAACTATATGAACACAATTACAAAATATTTCTCACATAAATAAAATCAGATCTAAACAATTCAAAAACATCAATTGTTCATGGCTAGTCCAAGCTAATACAATAAAAATTGGTCTACTTGTTCAGTGCCATACCAACCAAACTGCCAAAATATTATTTTATAGAACTAGAAAAAATAAAAACAAAATTCATCTCAGTTGTATAGTATATAATTTAATTGTTCAATAATTTCTGATAATTATTTTTATTTCTTCTTTCAATTGTCAATTCATTTAATTCAGCATTTTGGTGATTTGATTTTTTTACTCTTTTTCCTTTTTTGATTGAATTTGCTAAACATATTAGTTAAGATTACTTGCCTTAAAAGAAAGCAGCTCTTAATTTTGTTGATCAATTCTATAGCGTTTTCATTTTTAAATTTATCTATTTCTTTTTGAATTTTAAAGATTTTATCTTTTGTAATTATTTTAAGATTTCTAATGGATCTTCTATTATCTTAATCTATTTCTAATTAATCTTCTATTTTTTTGATTGTGTGCTCAGATCACTGAGACCAGATTTTGAACTCAGGTCCTCCTGACTTCAGGGCTGGCACTCTATCCACTGTGCCAGCCAGCTGCCCTGATATAAGTTCTATGATGCAGTGTCTCTGTAGTAGGAGACATTCACAGGGGTGGTAGTTTATGATCCTGCTCTTTGTCCTTACTCTTAGACCTTATTCTTTTTAATGTGATGCTACCTACTTTTTGAACCTCTCTTTTACCATTTCTAATTATTTTCTCATCCTTCTTAATGTATGACTAAATGTAATGACTTGCTTTTCATAAAAAATGATAAAGATGATACATTATTTTGTTCAAACTATTTGGTTTGACCTTTCATTTTCTTGTTTTTCCTTTTATTTATTTTTAATATACATTGATTTATGAATCATGTTTGGAGAGAAAAATCAGAAGAAAAGGGAAAACCATGGGAGAAAAAAAAATCAAAGAAAAAAGAAATGAACATAGCATATGTTGATTTGCATACAATCTCCATAGTTCTTTTTCTGGATTCAGATAGCATTATCTATCTAGTCTATTAGGATTGCCTTGGTTCACTGAACCAATGAGAAAAACCTAGTCTTTCATAGTTGATCGTCGCACATTCTTGCTGTTATTGTGTACAAGTAGTCCTGGTTCTGCTTGTTTCATTCAGTATCAGTTCACATAAATCTTTCTAGCTTTTCTAAAATCAGCTTCTTCATTCAGTTTTATAGAAAAATAATATTCCATTATCTTCATATACCACAACTTATTCAGCCATTACCCAATTGATGGGCATCTGTTCATTTTCCAGTTCTTTGCTGCTACAAAAATAACTGCTACAAACATTTTTGCTTATGTCCTTCCCCCCCCCTATGATTTTTTTGGGATACAAACTCAGTAGTGGCACTGCTGGGCCAAAGGGTATATACAGTCTGATAGCCCTTTGGGCATAGTTCCAAAGATCCTTCATTTTCTACATTAGAATGACAGATTACATAATGTCTCAAATATTTCCTTCTTGTAAGTATAAAAAACCTGAGATGACCAAGGTACATATCCTTCGATTCAATTCATCAGACATTTGTCTATAACTGCCATATCACTCCATTCAATATTCCAAGCTGCCATTGTTAGTGAAAGGATATGGATTTAATTGGATCATGTTTTGAATTGGCAGATTCAATATGTCATTAAACTCTTATTTTCCAAGTTAGATAATTCTCTTTTTTTTTCAATGAATTTTTTCTTGTATTTTTCTCTATACTTGTAAAATCCAAAGTTTTCAGAGCCAAAGTGTATGAGTAGAATTGTCATAGTGTAGAAATTATAAAAAAGGAGAGGGTATGGCATACAAGGGGCAATGAGGTTACCACCACCTTCACCATTCTTTCATTTCTATCCAAAGATCTGCTGATCCCCATAAAAAGAACAAGCTTCTAAATTTCCTTTTTATCCTTAAAAGTAGACAACGTTAGAGAGACACCTAATTTCCATATAAGCTAGTACAATTATGGCTATGGATGCTTTGAGAGTCTCTGGATTGGAAGGTATGGAAGCCTGAGGGAAAGTGGTATAGTCTGATTTCCCAAGGCATTTGTAAGCTGCCCCTTTGTTTCTGCCAGCTACCTTGCCATGTGTGTTGCTTGGCAGATAAAAGAATGTGGCTGATTCCTTATAAAATATGCTTGTGATAAATATTGAAACAATCCCTGTGAAAAATTAACCCATGAGTATTTATTGTTTGTGGTGGAAATTCTAGTATGGGAAACCTGCATCATTATCCAGGAGTAAAATGTAACGTGCTTTCTTCCAGATACAACTCTCATTAGTCATAATATTTTGTAATTCCCCTATAGTTCCCATCCTACACTGTCAAAAGTCTTTATAGATCAACAGGAACTCATTTATTATTTTAAAAGACTCATTTTCTAGACTGGGAAAAAATTCTGAAGCACTATTTTACATAGGGAGAACCAGACCCCATGTTTTGGTAAAGAGAATTTGAGGTCTAGTAGAGGAAGCTTATGACTCTTGATTAATACTTTATAAACCTGTGTGACATAGTTCAGGATCAAAAGTAGAGGAAGAGGGGGCAGCTAGGTGGTGCAGTGGATAGAGCACCAGCCCTGAAGTCAGGAAGACCTGAGTTCAAATCTGGTCTCAGACACTTAACATTCCCTAGCTGTGTGACCCTGAGCAAGTCACTTAACCCCAATTGCCTCAGCAAAAAGCAAAAAACAAAAAAGTAGAGGAAGAGAAAAGATGAATGTGTTCCTTTAGAGGACTGAAGGAAGCACCTTTGAATCTTTCTTGTGTATGAATCTTGCCTTGGTATGATTAGAATTAAGAAGAAAAAGTGATATTCCAGGAGTCCTGCCCACCAGTGGGAAAAAGAAGCTTTTAACACACTGTTAAAATGAAAATATTGAAGCTTTTTGATCTCAGGAAAATGCATAGACATGGCCCCATCCACAGTTCTCAAAGCAGAGAAGAAAGGAACTTCCCATTTGGAAAGCCCATTTATGAGCTGGCTGGAATATACAAAAAAGTGAGCATATGGATTCCTTCTATTTTTTATTATGATAAGGTCCAGGGCATGGATGTGTGCACTTTCAAAGATCAATAGACAGAGATTCACATGCTATATCTGCAAATCAGAAACTCATTTTCTCAGAGTTGGGAACATTCAGTTGTTATTTAACTTGCTCAAGGATGTGTCATAGATAGGTCTTGAACTCGTTTTCTGAACTCTAAGGCCAGACCTCTCTATATTATTATATTTCTAAAGGAAAAAGATCCAAGTAGTAGTGGAGATGGCAAAAAATCCCTCTACATTGCCCTTGAATATATAACCACTGGAATCATAATAAGAAGTAGAAGAAATCCATGTGGTCACTTTCTGCATATTCTAGCCAGCTCACAAAGGGACTTTCCAATGGGACATTTCTTCATCCCATTTCTTCTTCTTACCTTACCTACATCCCATCTCTGCTTTACCTGGGGCCATGAAAATCTGTAGGTGGGGCCACATTTATGCATTTTCCTGACATCAAAAAGCTTCAATATTTTCATTTTAATAGTGTGTTAAAGCCTGCTTTTCCTCCACTGGTAGGCAGGACTCCTGGAATATCACTATAAGATTTCAGTGTCTACATTTTCTAAGCCTTTCCAGGGTTGTTTGCTCTTTTCTTGAAATGTGTTATTAAGTCTGTCACTTGTTTTAAATGCTTTAATGAATGATATTTTGTTGCCTAAGGCTTTTTCAGCAAAGGGCATGATTTTATAAATTGAATAAATAGAGTTATGGCAAATAATGAAAAATCTTTTAGAAAAAGCATCACAGAACACCAGCTGACAGCTGACTTCATTTCCACAGTTTTATATATGGTACACTTTCATTACCATCACCATCATCTTCAATGACTTAAATAAATTCTGTATCCACATGCATTAAGCACTACACAGATATGCAAGGATATTTAGAGATATTAACCCTGCCTAAAAGGTTGCTATCACCTGAAATATCATCATTAAAAATGTCTCAGAGATTTCCATTAAAATGTAAGACCTCCAGCTTTTACTTTGATGCTATACTATGCTCCCCTCACAATTAAATATCCTATTAAAATCTATTCTTCCTCATTGTGTTCATTAGTGTGGGTTGACTAAACAAAAGAGGATAGTGAATTCTTAATAATAATGATTATAATAATAGCTAACCTTTTAATATAACATTTTAAATTTAATGAAATGCTTTATATGAGATAATCTGTTTGATCTTCAGAACAACCTACTGATGTGGGTACTATTATTTTTCACATTTTATAAATGAGGAAAAAGAGGTTAGTAAAGCTTTGGTAAGGTAACCATTAACATTCCAATAACATGAATCTTATTGATTGAATGATAAGAGGTAGCATGATATAATTTAAAAAGCAATGGATTTGGAGTTAAAATGTGTGATTTAGTCCCTACTACTTACTGCCTATGTAATCTATTGTCCATATATTCCAGGAGGGCAAAAATCCTGTCCCATTTAATCTTTGATGTTGATCTAGTTTAAAAACAATTATTTTGTGCATAATAGGGAACTTAATAAAAATGCCTTTCATTGAATTGAATTTTGTGCTCTTGGCAAGTCACTCAACAGATCCACCCTGCCTATTCCTGATCTATTCAAAAGTGATGATTCTTAGGCATCCTGCTTCACAGAATGGTTTTGATGGTACAATGAATGTATTGAATGGATGCATGTAAAGTGTTAGATACATGAAAGTTGATTATGGTAACCTTGGGATTATATTTGAGTAGAGAAGATAAGAGGATAGTAAGTTAAGATAATGATTGGGTTGATTGCATTATATGCATATATTATCTATCACATTCATTATATATGCATATGATATGCTATATACATTATATTATTTTGTATGATATAATAAAAGCTTGCTGATAGATTGATATGACAAATTTGTGAAGTGTTTTTACATATATTATCTGCGTCTCATAATAGTTGCTGTGGGAGGTAATGATACTATTATCTTCATTTCATTGATGAAGAAACTTGAGACTCGGAGAATTTAAGAGACTTGCTATAACCACACAGTTCCTAAGTGACTTAAGGAAGATGTGGATTTGACTCTACATCTTTCTGAATGAAATTCCAACTATCTGATTAGCCTGAATTTACCACAGTTCTTTGCTTTTTCCTTCTTGAGATGGAATGTAAAATGTATACAAGAGGGAGTTGAACTTTCCTCAGGGTAAAGAAAACTCTTCAAGGACTGTAGTTCTCAGTCATTTTATGACTTAGTAGATAATTTTTAAAGAATTGCTTAAAGCAAGAGACTGAGTGAGAAGTGAAGAATTCAGGGTTTACATTCAGTAAGTGTCTGTGGCAGAATTTGAAGCCAGGTCTTTCTAATTGTAATTCTAGTACTTTGTCCACTAATCAATATTACCTCTATTTTAATAATTTAAGTAACATATAGAAATGGGGCAAACTGAGATCCTAGCACCCATTAAGAACCTGCACTTGCTTTCAGGATAAGAAGATCAGAATTAATATGCTAGGGTTTTTTGTAGACTGCTGCATACAAACTAAATATTCATAGCTAGATTATATATTGATTTATTCCTTTTTTGCCAGCCTGTTTTCATATGTATCAAATTATATTATAAAACCAGTAGGATTTTTTTAGAGGGAGGGAGAATACATAAAAATCAAGTTTGGAGTTGTTTCAATGTAATACTTCTTGTTTAATTTTTAATTATACCAATACAGGAGACAATCTTCAGTGTATTGAGAATGGATGCTGCCGAATGGGGATGTATATTCTTGCCTAATAAAATATGTATTATTCATAGAAAAAAATGGACTTCCATAAAGGGGCACCTGGTCCTTTAACAGACAGGAATCTCCTGAATTGGAGTAGCTTCAATAATGGTTTTGATTTGTTGCCCAAAGTGCACTCACAGTCTCATTTAATATTAATGAGAGGTGAGCCAAACTCATCCGTGACCCTTTACAATGGTAACTCAATGAATGGGTCTTTTAAGAGATTTGGGATGAGTAGCTAGTCAGTTAGAAGTGGGTCACAAGTGTGAGATGTTTCATTAGCATAGATCTATCTTCTTTTGAGTTATGGTAAATTGGGTTGAAGAGAGTGGAGAGGATAGAAGTTAACATACTTTAAGAAAGTCTAGAAAAGGAAATTTTGTCACTATTTGATTTCTATTGTATCCTTTCTATCTCTTAATTGTGGCTTATTGCCTTCTCTCAAAAGGCCATTCCTTTTTTATCTGCATATTTTGCTCTCTTTGGGATTTTTGTCCTTTCTTAAGCTATATTAGCCTTTATAACAATTCAGTGTGGCAAAAAAAAAAAAAAAAAGGTAACTCCAACAGATGGAAAAAACTTAGACCTAAACTGAAATGTTTTATCTGGGGGATCTCCAGACCCTTGTATTTCCCATATCCTTGCCTATTTGCATACCCTTTGATCTAGTAGTGTTTCTATGTATCCCAAAGAGATCATAAAAAAGGGAAAAGGACACATATGGGCAAAAATCTTTGTGGCAGCCCTTTTTGTAGTGGCAAAGAAACTGAGTGGATGCCCATCAGTTGCAGAATGTCTGATATAAGTCATGGTATATGAATGTTATGGAATACTATTGTTCTATAAGAAACAATCAGCAGGATGATTTCAGAAAGGCATGGAGAGATTTACATGAACTGATGCTAAGTGAAGTGAGTAGAACCAAAAGAAAATTGTACTCAGCAACAATAAGATTATATGAGGATCAATTCTAATGGATGTGGCTCTTTTCAACACGGAAGTGATTCAGACCAATTTCAATGGTCTTCTGATGAAGAGAGCCATTTACATCCAGAGAGAGTATTGTCAGGACTGAGTATGGATCACAGCATAGTATTTTCACATTTTTATTGTTGTTTGCTTGCATTTTATTTTCTTTCTCATTTTTTTTTCTTTTTGATCTGATTTTTCTTGTACAGCATAATTGTGGAAATATGTCTAGAAAAATTGTTTCACATATATTATTTAACGTATATTGGATTACTTGTCACCTAGGGGAGGGAGTAAAAGGAAGGGAGAGTGAAAAAAAATAGAATACAAGGTTTTGCAAGGGTGAATGTTGTAAACCATCTATACATGTTTTTAAAATAAAAAGCTTTTTAAAAAAAATAATTTAAATTCTTGTCAATTACCTATTAAAAGACAGGACCTCTCACACAATGCAATCTCACATTCCCAGTTGTCTTGACAGAAATGATGGATATCTTGGAGGTAGCAAAAGATTTGAATAACTTTAAAATCTCTCATTTTTTCAAAACCTGGTGGCAACATTTCCTAATTGCAGGTTTCTTTCTTTTAAGAAAAAATAAATTGTTGAGTTCTATACTTTTAAAAACTCAAACTATAAATGAAGAGAGATAGATATCATAAGAGGGAGCTTTGGACAGAAAATGTGAAATAACTTGATTTTTATCTTGACCATCTTAGAGACTATATTGGCCTCCATTAAATTTCTATGGGCTCGATATCAATTCCTGAAAATATTCTAAAAGGTATTATGAAAAGGCTTGTTTATAAACAGGTAGAAAAGGAAATGGTGAGCCCAAGGAGCCAGGTTGGCTAGAACAGAAATACTTTATGCCCTTTTATTATGCCTTACTTGTGTGATCTTTGTCAAGTCCACTTAACTAACCTTCCTAGGCCTCAGTTTTCTCATTTGTAAAAAAGAAGTTGGAATAAATAGTGTCTGGGATCCCTAAAACTATGATTCCATTACCCTAAATTGGTAGAAGAGTACCAAAGTCAATACTAAAGATATACTTTGCTTGTGTTTTGGGAAAAAAAAAAATGATTTGATGAAGGCTGAAGCTATCCTTAGGGATGTAATGCAGAAATGTAAGCTAGAATACAATTCACTTAAACCTGGCTTAATGACTTAATCTCAGGAATAATAATTAATGGCTCAATGTCAGCTTGTGAAGGAACTTTAGTGGAGTGTCCCAGAGATCTCTCTTTACCTATATGTTATTTACATTTCTTAAAGGTGATTGTCTTGAAGATCTAGTTTATATCAAATTTACAGATGACAGATAGAAGAAATGGCTAAATTAGCAGAGGAGATGCTGAGACATCCTGATAAATCTAATCAGATGTAATGTAATAAGAAGTTATATAAAGTCTTACATTTTTTTGGGGAAAAAACTGTACAAGTACAAGATGGAAAAGAGATAGCTGGATAGCAATTTGAAAAAAAATTACCTTGGGATTTCAAGCTCAGTATGAGTCAACATTTTGATACACTATAAAAAAAAAAGAATAATAAATGGCTAGTGTCTAAAACAGGGGAGATAGTATTCCTGCTGTATTCTGTCCAAGTAGACAATATTTGTTAAGTATTCAATTATGTGTGCTATATTTTGGGAATGGAGTTGATAAACTGGAGATTATTCACTGGAGGTGCTGCCAGAAGGGCAAAAGACCTTGAGTTCATGGTCTGTGTGAGTCAGTCTAATGAGCTAGGGGTGAATTTCCAAAAAAAGGTTTAGTAGGCATATGGTAGCTGTCTTCAAGTATTTCAAGAGTTTTGTAGAAGAGGGACTTGGCTTAGGTCCTAAATGGTCCTAACAATGTGTGGAAGTTGCTAAGATACAGGTTTAGATTTGGAGAAAAGTCTTCCTAACACTTAAATTTGTCCAATAGTAGAATGGTTTATTTTGGGAAAACTTATCAGGAGTCATCAAGCAAAAGCTAGATGGCTACTTGTGACCAAGAATGTTTTCCTTCCTCCTCTCAGTTTCCTGGCTTCCATCAAGACTCAGCTTCAATTCCATTTTCTGCAAAAGTCTTTTCCTAATCTCTCCTAATCTCCCCAGCCCCCAATTCTAGTTCATATTCTGGAGACAGCATGTCTCCCACTGCAAGTCCAAATCTAGTACCTACTATATCTGAAATTCTTTGCACATGTTGTGTATTTAGGAATATAGATGTTTGGAAGACATACCTCCTCCCAGAATGTGAACTGCTTGTATTATGTATTGAAGACAGGACTCTTTTTGCCTTTCTTTTTATCCTCACTGTTCAGAACAGGGCATCATTATTGATTTAGGTCCTAACATTATTCATTTCCAAAATGTGATCTAAATTAGATGACATCTTATATCTGAATCTATGATACTGTGTTGTGGTGAGGATTCTTGTTTAGGTTTGGGATAAATTAATACTTAGTTCTCTTCCAAGACTGGTATTCTAGAATGAAGATAAAAAGATAAGAGTAGTCCCTTAGAATAAAAGGGGGTAGACCTTGAAAAAGGGGAGGGAAGGATATAATAAATTGTAAAATATCTTCATTTATATCATCTTATTTCATCATATTCTAGGGGAAATGTTGATGAAAAGACATGCACATGAAACTTCCTTTATCCCAAGCCAGACTTTTTCACACTCTTCAGGATTGAGAGATACAACTGGATTGTGAAGTTGAAGGAGTACTTGTTGCATTGTAAGGGCCACTAGATTTGGTTCCAGAAGATGTGCACTTAAATATTGATTTTACTACTTGCTAACTCTGATCCCTGAGCAATTTTTTTTCAATTTCCTAGGCTTTGATTTCCTCATCACTAAAATGAAGAGTCTAAACTAGAAAGCCTTTAAGGTCTTTTTCATTTTTAACTCCATGAGACTGTCTAAACTTTAGGGATTGTACTTAGAGTAGGGGTCAAACATATGCCTGTGTGAGTTAAAGAACCAGATGAAAATGTAATTGGGAAATATTGAACAAAATAAAAATACAATAAAACATGGATAGCATTATATTTTCAAATGGCTTTCATAGATCCTTATATATGGATTAATGGTCTTCTACTTAAGTTTAACACTACTGGTCTAGATGGTTCTCTTCTTTCTCCAAAGCTATTTCTTTTCTGAGAGGAAGAATACTGTTCTAAGGAACAGTCAAATAGGTTCGGTAGATAAAATAAAATTACCAAATGACCCAACAGAAAACAAGTGAATACAAGTGTCTGTGTTCAATACTTCACAAACACACACACATACACAAACACCCTCCTTTTCTCCTCTTTCTCCTTCTATTCTTTTTCTTCTTTATCACCATCATCATCATTGCCACCATCATCATCCACAATCATAATAGCAATAAACCTAACTAATAGGCTTAAAGGAATTTGAACACTAAAATAATTGATAAGAGGTAGCTGAAACCGATCCTTTGTTCATAATTCCCCTTTCATCTTTTCATCTTCTGATTTCCCTTCTGCCCTTTTTTAATCCTTGCCCACTGTGCCACATTTTTATTCATTCTGATGCTATGAAGAGGCAGGGTAGGCATTGAGAGATCTAAATCTCAGGAGTTCATTTATTTTCTTATCTTAGTCATCCATGGCCTTTTCCCAGGGTATGGTTCTTACTGGGATCACACTAGGAGCACAAATTATTGTGAATATTCCACATGAATCATATCCCATCACTGATATAATGATGTTACAGGAGATTTTAGAGAGACATTGGTAAGAAAAAAATAAATTTGGAGTACTGGGTTTGAATTCTGAGAACCCTGGGCTTTAGTTCTCACTCCCTATAAAATAAGCTGGTTGGGCTAGATTACCTTCAAGGTCCCTTCCAGATCTAAATCACTTATCCCTTCTTTATTATTCCCAGTAAATGTATCACTATCAGATTACTTATAAATCACTTGTCCAAGATGAGAGAAGGTCTTTTTGAAGAGTCAGATGATATTGTGGGATTGATTAGCTCTTCTCCCTTTTAGATCACCAAATGACAGAATGCCCACATTAGGAATGGTTAAAATCATTGCTGTCCTGTTAACTATGTAGTGAATGATATATAGGTATTTACTTTCCTAATACTGAAATTTAGATCTAGGCACTGACTGCCTATATAGAAATTGTCAAAAAGGAGTTCTAGTAATTAAGGGATCCATTAAGATAGCTTTCCATAAATCCATTTTAGTGGTTTCCCACAGGATGAAAAAGAAATGGTCTTTCTGGGAGACCTTGGGCTTGGTTGCTGTCCAGGACGACCTGGTTTTGTGGATTAGCAGAGAATGTCTACATCTTTGGCTAGCCAGCTGACTTACCTGTCAAGTTTGTGTTACCTTCAAATCAGAATATTTGGGATATTAAATGTAGTCTACTTTTGAAAAGTAATTTTCTTAGGCCATAATTTTATTGGATAAGTTGTAAATAGCCTATTAAATTTGATTCTTTTGGGTAGTTAGGACCTGGAGAGCAGTAGCTCACTATTTAACCATACATCATCCTAATTTGTTTATCTTATCAATCCTCTGAAAACTTTATCATCTAGAAGTATGACTCATTCAGTGTCTGGGTTGTCCTGTTCCTTTATAAGGGCTCCTGGTTAGTTCAGTAAATTCAGTAATTTCTTCAGAAAAGGGCCATTAACTTAGTAAGCAGTTTAATTGCATTAAATACAAGGGTAATAAAATGCAAGCAAAAAAGGACTTGGGTCACAGAAACAGCAACCATTTTTATTCCTCCCTCCCCTGAGGGCAGATCAACAGTTTCACAGATTTCCATTTTCAGAGGAAAGAAATCAGAAGTTTGTGAATTTAATACAAATTTCTCAGCTCTTACCACTTTAGTAAGTACTAGCTGGGAGCTAGGCTTCTACAACCTTGTCTAGAACACTGCAGAAATCTTGAGACTTATATTGGATGACTCTATATTATATAGACTATTCACTTATTAGCTTACTTGGACAAAAACTCTTTCTCCTCAGCTTGATTTCTACTTTCCATGGCAATTTCTGACATACATTTTCTTTTCTTTTTTAAATTAAAGCTTTTTATTTGCATAACATATGGATGGGTAGTTCTTCAACATAGACCATTACAAAGTTTCCATTACAAAATTTCCCCCTTATTCCCCTCCTATCCCCTAGATGGCAGGAAGTCTACTACATGTTAATTATATTAAAATATTTGACAAGTTGAATATATGTATGTATACATGTTTCCATGCTTATCTTGCTGTGCTAGAACAATCGTATCTACATGAACAAAAAAGATCAGATGAAGGAAACCCAATGTAAGCAATCATCAATATAGAGCATGAAAATGATATGTTATAGTCAGTATCTCATGTCCCTCTCTCTGGGTGTATATGGCTTTCTTTACTGAACAATTGGAACTGGTTTGAAGCATTTCATTGTTGAAGAAAGCCACGTCCATCAGAATTGATCATCATATAGTATTATTATTGCCGTGTATAATGATCTCCTGGTTCTCCTCATTTCACTCAGCATCAGTTCATGCAAGTCTCTCCAGGCCTCTCTGAAATCATCCTGCTGGTCGTTTCTTTTTCTTTTTCTTTTCTTTTCTTTTCTTTTTTTTTTTTTTTGTTTGCAACAACAGGAGTATAAAATAAAAATGATATTAAAAACTTTTTGTCAATTTAAACAGTCATTCAAATTCTCTCTTTCAAGGATTGGCTGCAGAAGACAAGGCCTGAATCTCATTGGATTTACTTTATTAAACCATACTTACCAGAGAAGCATAAACCAGTAGTTGAAATTTTATTTTATTTTATTTTATTTGCAAAACATATGCATGGGTAATTCTTTAACATTAACCCTTACAAATCTTTC